>OZ012737.1:57367283-57516326 GCA_963859935.3 Lathyrus sativus | reverse complement strand
GCTCATGTTCTTGTAGCTAACTTTGTGTTACTTCTTTTGATCTTCCCTTAGATGATTATTTGGCTTTTGACTATGATCCTCTAAGATATAGGTCATGAAGATGGGAGTAGGAGTGTGTGACCTCGCTTCAGCTCCGCACATGGATAATTGATTGCGGGTGTTAAAATAATTTGGGCAGTTGATTTGAAGGATAGGTCACGCATGGAATCAAAATATCAAGGTTATGTTTCATCAAGTGAGATTTTTGTTGGTTTGAATGACTCCCCAAGGTATCACTATTCATGGGATGAACAAGATTTGTAAGGTGAAATTATAAGATGTTCGAGTTTAGTGCGTTTGGGCTCGTGGTTCAAAATCGATGCAAGATATCTATTTTCTCAAGGTCCCACTATTGTTCCCTTGTACAAAGAAGAATCCAGAATGCCGTAAAAAAAAATTAAATCTAGTTCATGTTAGTTTCTCCTTTCAAATTTCGTATCAATCTCAAGTTCATTACAAGTTTTCACATTTCAAAGTCAAATGTTCAAACGATCATTCAAATATCCATCCAAATCCAATTTTATTCAACGGTCTGTGTTATAATCCTAATATTTCCAAGTCCATTTCAAGTCACTTCACAAAGTTCCAAAAAATATATACCAAAGTTCTGTACAATAAAAGAATCCCTCTCATTCAAAGAATATAAAAGTCTCATAATTCTAACAAGGCCCATTCATTACTAAAATATATTTGGCCCAAAAGAAGAGGTGGAGAAAACCTAGTTTGGGTTATATATATACTCTTCTAAAGGTGGAGGGTGGCGGCTGGAGATTCTCTTTGAAACAAATGAATTGAAATTAAAAAAAAGAGGACAGAACCAGTAAAATGGGGGTAGAGTTTTTTTGTCTCTGCTTCGTGTATCTTCTCACACCACTACTCTAAAACCTTCAACAACCTTTCAACCTTGCTTTGTTCTTTGTTTTTCCATTAACATAACTTCATAACCTTAAAACTATGGCAGACTATTCAAAGAAGAACACTCCACACCAACATTCATGCATTTTTATCTCCACCCTCAATCAATTATTGTGGTGTTTGCTACACAAACTGTAACTTTGTGCACTTCCATTTTTCGGTAAGGACAACATCTTTCTACCACCGTATTTCACTCTCACCCTATAAGTCTCACTGCATACAAAATACTCGTTACAGTTCACGGCATATATCCTCATATAACCTCGTTCTGTCAAAGCTACACCATAACAAACCTCCATTAAAACACCATTTTAAACAACAATCCTCCTGCACCGCGTTCAACTTACAACCACCATTCCATTACCGACAAAAATGAAGGACCTGCTACTACCACACAAGTCCATACAAGTTACAAATACTTCATCGTCCAATAACTTTTGACCTGCAACTACACACCCTGACCATTTCGTTCCTCTATCCCTTCAACTCACCATCTTTGTAGTGTAACATCAATATTCCACCTCACAGTCATGCTCACAGTCCACCTTTCAACGACCTCTGATTTCATTTCTTTGGCCACCTCACAAAACTTTATGTGCATCACGAAACCACCATGAAAGTCTTAAGTTGTTGTAAATCTTTAGTGCTCTCGCAGAATCCGATTCTATCGTGGCTTTGTGAACCAAGTACCACAACAATGTCATAGTTAATCTTTTCACAACAGCATCAAAGCTTTTGTCGCATAGATCTCTTTGTAAGAAAATAGCGGCAGCAATAACGGTTCCTCCACCGTGTAAATACTCCTTCACAATATTCTTCTGCTACATAAAGGTACTGCTACCACAAGAAAAAAGGTGGATATAAAACCAAATCACCCTCATCACCTTGTCCTCATTACCGTCATCTTTGTTTTTCCATCTTCCCTTTCCTTCTTCGTTTTCCATCACTTCTAGTTTTATTCCCACCACCTTAAACCTACAACAAATCTTTCCATTATTTTGAGCAACCATGAACCACTAATGGATAATAGCCTGCACCTCCAAATAAAATGTAGCAAAACAGCCGACAAAACCTGCACACAGTGTAAACAAAAGAAAGGAGATGAGCTGAGAACTGGAAAATGCCGCAACAAGTAACTTGAAACACAAATACAACAGACCCAGTACCAATTCATTCTTTACCATAATACCAGTTTGCAGTGACGAAGCCACCGTTCTTGCCGCCATAACAACAATAGTATCTCGGGGAAGGAATCGAATATGATATTAACCGTATCAACAATATTTCATGATCATAAACTACAACCTGTTCACAGTATGCGCTTTGTTGCGACATACCCCTCTCCTCAAACTTCACCCTAACCTGTTCACAGTATTACCGTTATCATCCGTAAAACACAAAGAGAACCCGCTCAAATCTCGCTTTGAATAACCAAACTGATATCCTGAAATCCCTTTTCTGCAAAAACCAAAATCATCAAACACTATATCGAACCTTCAATGTTCAACCCGTAAACTCCAACAGAAACTCATCGCCTCCATCTCGTTACCTTTCATTTCCAGAAAATAGCTCCACTCTCCATACAAAAAGTTTCACCTTCAAAACCTTAAAACCATATTCGTATCTTCAATTCCTCCACCAAGAACAACATTTTTCACCTCCTGCTGAACCCACAAAACCTGTCACAAAAAAACATCAGCTCAAACACCATGTAATCACTAGAGAACAAACATCAAAACACCTCTCTCACTTATATCCTTCATTACCGTAACAGCCGCAAAGTCACAGTATCTGTTATGCTTCAACAGAAATCATAAACTATCAAAGAATACATACCAGCCTTGCACTTATGACGAAACTAAGATGTGTAGGCTGACTCTTGCCACAACTTTCGCAGCACCAACGAGTCCCTCCACTTCTACCATTCTCATGAACTCTCCTTAACCTCACATTGTTCTTCATCAGTTACCTCACCTTAATATAAACCATATAACATTTACCCTCACTTTATTTCTTCCACCATTTTTTTCTTACAATATGCTTCATTTAATTCCTCCACTGTTTAACCTGCATCACAAACACCAAAACAAAAAAACAAACATGAAAAGACTCACGTGGAGAATATGCTCCCAAAGCTTCAAACTGCTGCGTGAGTTTGAGTACAGATCTTACATTACTGTACTTATCAAGTTGATAGCGGTGTTTGGAAAATGTCAGCCACCTGATAAAGCTTCTGGACTCTTTCAAGCTATGATTGGAGAAGGTTGTATTTTGGGGTTGTGAATCGCATAACATTATTAGCTGACTATACGTCTTGGTCGAGAAATCTTCCACGAGGGGAGAGGTCAACCAGAGCATCATAGGCCGTTCACATCACCTTAAACTACAGCATCAAATCCCCCATCATTGGAATCCCTTCACCTTCACAAACACTTTCAAAATTTTCAATCACAACAGAAATTTGTGCTGCCCCCTGTTTTCGTTGCGAAACCGTCCCACACCATTCCTGCAATCTGAATACAAACTTCATTAATTCCCATCTATCTTTCACAACCTCACCTGCTATAGGCTTCATTAAACATCCTCTGTTCTTAACCGAAACCAACAGCATCAACCTTCTCTTAACACTCACATCGATATGCAGAAACCTTCCTCTTCACCTCAGAATTTTCAAATGAAGGTCACCTAGATAAGATCTGTGACCAGGTCTCATATGTCATCCTTGATGCATACTTGGAGCAAGATCCAGACTCAGGATTGTCTACATGAAAACTAACACGGTTATGGCCTTTGATGAACTCACAACTAAGGCAACAGTGAACTATGAGGGAATGGTTCGTGACACTTATAGAGGTAGCGGGTTTGTGTTTGATGATGTTGGCTTTAACGCTGACAGCTGCAACGTTCTTCTCAAACATAGACCATCATAGCAATTCACGATCACTCTTCTGAAAAACCTGAGGATATTAGAAGCTGGTAATTAAATTTACATGTTTGGATACACCACAAATGATGCCATCTTCCACCAGTTTGCGATTCACCATTTTTGTCAACAGCAGCAGAACAAGCTTTGACCTTTCCTCAACCCTCAATATCATCATCTTTAATAGACATACACTTCAAATGTGACAAAACTTCTCCCACTATCGTAGCTAGCTTCAACTTTTCGTCGCGGATACGTTCATATAGTCAACTTACTGCCGCAAGCTCTATTTGTTACGCAACATGTAGATGTTCTCACCGACAACTCACAACTACAACACGCAATAACATTTCGAGCTCATTATGAAATTGGCTTGTCTTCTTGAAGCCTGTTTGGTAGCAGCTGTGTAAAGATTTGCTTCAATGGTTATTTGTTTTTCTCTTAAAATGTCTCTTATGCAGTACGTGGGTTAATCAACTCCGTAATTTTCCTAATACTACTGTGAAGCCTCCAAAAATCTTCAACAACTATACGCATTCAGCTCGACTCAATCTGCACCGCTCAGGCCTGTCATGGATTAACAACATTAGAGAGCATGTTATTGGAGACACTACACTCTCGAAGTAGGAATTTGTGAACTCTATTGAACTTGCAACATCTTCGAGCCCGAACGCAGATTTGTGAGAAGCCAGGAGTTTCAGATTGCCTGACCATTATGGACATTGATAAAGAGTTAAAGGACTCTAAAGTTTGGAGTCATTGCACCCCTGATTTATACTGCAAGGCACGAGTAACTGAGCTTGAAAATTAAGGTCTCTCCCAATTACATAAGAAACACAAGCTCCAAAGGTTGAAAGAAAGATTCGGAATCATTGGTCACAGGTTAGCCCCTAGGAAACATAACAGCTTCATATGTGATTTCTATTATATTGTTGGGGATGTATTGTGAGTCAATAACAGTTTTGAGCTACTGATGGCATCGCGAGGAGACGAAGAACAACCGCACACAACTTCATGGGTTATTGATATCACCATCTTTAGCAGACATGCACAACAAGTGCAACAGAGATAACAAATCCATTATTATCGAAGCTAGCTTCAACTTTCTGCGGCGAATCCGTTCATGTAGTCAGCTTACTGACGCAAGCTCTATTTGTAACGCAAAGTTTCCCTCCATTGTGTTTCCATACACGTTCACACACTCTATCTTCATGTAAGTATCTTCACTGCACAGGCCAACACTCTTCGCATTGTCACCGCCATGAATCTCCTTCATCCAACAACAACTTCAACTTCGCTTCCGCCGATAACATACCGTTCGAAAGTAGTAGCCAACAAAAACAATAAGTTGATAGCAACAAACTCTTATTGCAATGTCGGTAATGATTCAACAACTCCAAGCAACTCAGAGACTCCAGTTATTCGGCTCAATGGTTATTTTCTCACGTCGACAACATCTTCGCAACTCAGGACACACTCCAAGCAATAATGCGAACAAATCCCCTGTTTCAGTCAGGAATGTGGCATGGCTCCATAGCGACCAAAACCATTTTGAATTCATGCACTGATATGGGAGGTTTCAGTCTATAATATGCAAGAATTGCTCATAAAACTTCAATTATCCTCCATCAATCTCCAACAATTTCGTCGCCCTTTCACTCCATTAACCTCACTATCAAACCACATCACTACCCTCTTTGTTCCGTTTTCAACATACACACAAATAGTGAGAATAATAAAGGATTGAAAATCTGGACAAGGAGAGAGCAAACCTAAAGCAATCCACCGCGAGAAAGAGGGTGAAGAAGAGTGACCCATTAAGTTTTCGTCGACGTGTCGTGGAGCCTCCGCCAACACAAAATCGAGACCAAGAGGTTTGAAGGGGAGGACAAATAAGAGGGATGAGGAATGGGTCTACATACCTTCCATCTCGGATTACACGAACCAACGATTCCGCCGGAGGAGCACTTCCGTCGACGGCAAGGTGAGTTCGTCAACTTTCCCTTTTTCATATTCCCTGCGTTTTGTAGAAGATAATCAGATCACGTTTTCTTTCCTCTTTTATTTTAACTAATTATTTACTTAATTATTTTATGAAATTTTAAATATAGTTGTTGGGTTTAATTTGGGCCCAATAACATGACTTAACTCTCCATGTGAACACCCTCCTCTCTTTTGAGACTCCCTTTTTTCCTTTTTATGAATTATTTTTACTTAATTATATTTTGTTTAAATAATGTTGATGTTTAGATAGTTTGGTTAAGTGATATACTTGTTTATCTATTTATTTCTTTTCGCTAACTAATAAAAATAATAAAAAGTTAATGAGTTTGATTAGTGGTTTAAAATATGATGTAATTGATTAACTATTTTGTTATGGTTATTATCTCTACAAAATTTATATATTCACCTTTAATTGATTAGTCCCTTCAAATTCTTATATCAAATCATTTTTTTTCAAAAAGATTCTCGATTTATCGAGCCAATTTCTACCCTTGTAAGTCGAGTGCTTTCAAAGCCTCGCCATCAACCTTTTGGTCACAGACACAACATTTTAAAGCTTAATCCTAGGCTTCCTTACAGTGATACCTATTTGATAAATTATTTCTAGTTGGTCACTTAGAAGACTAGCCCACTTTGCTAGTGCACACGTTAAAAACTCAATTTCAAACCTTTATTTATATCGAGCACTTTCTCCAATCAAACTTAAAATACTTAATAACTACTCAAATACAATTTCAATAAAAGATGAAAAAGAGAGAGTTCCAAGTCTTTGGTTCTCTCTCCCAATTGTTTGGGTCCGAGAAGTCTTTCTTAAGATCGAACAATTGTCTTCTAAAAACGATAAGCTTATTCAAGTCTATTTTTCTAAACACTTAGGATGAAAAAGAGAGAGCTCCAAGTCTTTGGTTCACTCTCCCGATTATTTAAAATCTGAGAAGTCTTTCTTGAGCTTTGAATAATCGTCATTCGATTAATACACTCTAATATTATTAAACATCTTTCATAATATTAGATGAGAAAAGGAGAGAGTTCCAAGTCTTTGGTTCACTCTTCTGATTATTTGAGGTCCGAGAAGTCTTTCTTAAGCTTCGAGTAATCCTCATCTGTTAAAATATTTTAACCACATGCTATCTTTCGAGTGCCATTCAAACAATTCCTTTTGCAATGAAAAAGAAAGTGTTCCAAGTCTTTGGTTCGCTTTCCCGATTACTTGGGTCCGAGAAGTCTTTCTCAAGCTTCGAGTAATCGTCATCCGATTCACTCACTCGTATCCAATTCCGCTAGCACTTAGATGAAAAGAGAGAGCTCCAAGTCTTTGGTTCACTCTCCCGATTACTTAGGGATCGAGGAGTCTTTCTCGAGCTTCGAGTAATCGTCGTCCGATTAACCCACTCGAACCACATTCTATCCTTTCGCATTTGAGGTTGAAAAAGAGAGAGCTCCAAATCTTTGGTTCACTCTCCCGATTACTTGGGTCCGAGAAGTCTTTCTTAAGCTTCAGGTAATCGTCACCTCTAGTTAAACATCCAATACGTCAAACCTAACCTCGTTGTCTCGCCCCCGTGCGACCAAAATCCTATAACTTATTCAAATCCATCTTTATTTCCAAACCAAAATACTTAACCAATCAAGCACTATTCCTCTCCCTCGCGCGACCTACCATTCAAATAATCCTTTTTCAAGAACATTGTTTAGTCCCTTCTTCCGCGCATAACAAACTAGTGCTTCAGCCTCCCCTAGCGAGCAGACAAGCCAATGTTTAGCAGTTAGAATGCGACCTAAACACTCGTTCAAATCCAAACCCTTTTACCGTAGTCAGCCGAACTACGGCTGCTCTGATTCTTCATTCTCTTTTGAATGTAAGATACGTAGGCACAAGATTGCGATGATCTTGCCGAGCATAATTCCCCCCTTTTTTCCCGTAGTCCCACGAACTACGAATGCTCTGATTTTCCACTTCTTACAAGTGAAGATACGTAGGCACAAGGGCCCCAATCCTTGGCGAGTACCCTATCTTAAAACCACCCATTTCCCCTTTAGCGAGCAATTCCTTTAGAAGATAAACAAGTGTATCCACTTTCTCTCACGAATCGAATCAAGAGGTTCCCGTTGAGTACAACAGACATGAGGGGTGCTAATACCTTCCCCTCATGTAACCGACTCCCGAACCTAGAATGTTGGTTGCGATGACCATGTTCTTACCCCTTTAGAGGTTTTATCGATATTTTCCTATTCCTTCCTTGGAATGAATAAAATTCGATGGCGACTCTGTTCGAACGTATTTTTCGCGTCCATCGCGAGGATCGTATTTTTCGAGGTACGACAGATGGCGACTCTGCTGGGGAATAGTTGCATAGCCCTATGCTAGAGAGAGTCAAGCCTAACTTGACTCGATTCGAGAGAGTTAGATTCGTTTGCGTATTTATCTTCTCTTATTATTTAATTGCTTGTTTTCTTTTATATATTCTATTACTATTCCTTGTGATACTATTGGGGTTCTGATTGTGGGAACTTTGTGAGATGGCTCTACACCCGAGTCCGAGAAAAAAACATAGGATTAGAATGGTGGTTGTGTAGTGGAATACCTCGAGGAGTCTTTCTCGTTGGGAGGAAGCAAAAGCCCCGCTTAGAGTTGATTCACTTGAGGATGTTGTTATCGTGGTGAGTCTTTGCCATGGCAATGATGTTTTTGAGTTTGAATCTATAACTCTAAGGACCTTTTACCCTCAAACCATGGTGGTTGGTAGTGTTAACTCATGAGGGTCACTCCTTTTTGGGTTGATGCGAACGCCCCAATCAGATGAGATCCCTTGAACGTATCGTTATTCTGACAATGATATTTTCAACCTCGATCTATGACTCTGAGGTCCCTTTAAGAAGCCTTGGACTCGATGGTTGTGTAGTAGAGACTCGCGAGGAGTCTTTCTCGTGGGACGACACAAAAACCTCACCTAGAAGAGATCCTTCGACGGTATTATTATTGGACGAGTCTTTGTCATGGTAATAATATCTTTGAAAAGGTCCATGACTCTAGGCACCTACCCGTTTAAAGCCTACCTATGGGGTTCCTTTTATCATAGATATCTGTTATTTACCCGTTCTTCTGTCTGACTTCAGAATTGTGATTGAGCCTGTGATCCTGAGCATTGCATTGCATTTGCATATCATTTCATTTGCATTGCATATCTGTCTCTCAACTAGAAATCTTATCCATCCTTTGTCCATAATCCACAGTTGATTTCTCGACACCCGTATCGGACTTGAAGTAGCTCTGAAAGACCATGGAACCCTTGAAGCATAATCGAGTTGAGCAGGGAAAAGACGCGAACAACGTGAAAGGCAAGATGAAGCAGCTGCCAGAAGTTATGACAATTGTTGGGAGAAGGAAGGAAAAGCTTCAAGAAGGTACCACAACTAGGAGTTTTACTCCCATGGTTCCCTCCGCTCCGCAGCCTGTAGTGAATAGCCTATTGTGTGTTGCTCCTCTTAGGTTTTCTCCCCAACCAATTCTTCCAAAGCCTCGGAATCAACGGTCATCACCTATTCGGGATCGGAGAGGCAGTAAGAAGTCTCAGTCACGCCCTATTCTCGACCCTATTCCTATACCGTATGGACAACTACTATCATATCTAATTCAGAGTTCATTGCTGGTACCCATATCCCTCGGGCCAGTTCGTACTCCTCCTCCACTTGGATATGATCCTAATGCGCAGTGTGAATACCATAAAGGGGCAAAGGGGCACTTTATTGAAGGATGTTGGTCATTCAAGAATAATATTCGTGAGCTAATTAACAACAAACGCCTAGTCTTCGAGGAAGATAACCCCGGGGCAGAATGTGGGTATCACACTGGAACCATAGGGCATACTGTTGAAGAGTGTGAAAGCTTTCGAAACAAATTGCAAAGATTGACCAGAAAGGAAGACCCTAGCTTAAATGGTTCAACTCAAAGGCCTGGCAAATAGAAAGTACAAGAGTTTCGGGGACCGCTCAAAGTCTTGTACCACAAGGAAAAGATTGAGTTTTTGGCGGATAAAGTACCTTTATCCTCTGATAATCATGTTGAAACTACCACTTCAAGAGAAAAGCTGGAAGAAAAGTCCAAAAGGGTTGTATCTGCTGAAGAGACCTCGAAAATCAGATTTGGAGAACATCCCGTTGGCATTGAGGAAGATGATGACATCCACCTTTGGGTTCCTAGAGGACAACCAACAATACCTAGGGAACCGTGTCAAAAATCTTGGGTTTCTCCTTATGCAAATCAACGAGCGTATGGCCAAGGAAATCAAGATCCACGCCAGAATCAACATAGGCCTCGCAATAATTTGGGAAGAAGGAACACTCCTCTTCACCCGGTTCCTGTTTCTTACACTCAGCTTCTGCCACACTTAATTCGAAATTCACTAGTGGAGCCTAAATCTCTCAAACCAGTGCCAGAATCGTACCTTCCTGGGTACGATCCCAAGGCGCGTTGTGGTTATCATGCCGGATCAATGGGGCATTCAACAGAAGATTGCAAAGCTTTCCAGGCCAATGTACAACAATTGATTGACGAGAGATGCATATCCTTTCAAGAAGGGAGTTTGGTTGTACGTATCCGCCTAGCACCTGAATGAGATCGAAGACCTTAAGATGCAACTTCTCAAGACAGCTAAGCAAGAAAGAAAAGCCCAGTTCATCAATGTTGGCAGTTTCCATATCATTTTTATGCATTTGTATTTTCTTTTATGTTAAGTCCTATTTGCTTTTATACATTGTTGTTATTTAATGGTATTGTTAATGTGATAATTATGCATGTTTTGAACAAGTTCATTCGTATTCACTCACATTTTCTTTGTTTATCGCAACAACCAAAAAATCATTAAAAAAATTTTTCACTTCACTTCCTTTATCGCATTGCTGTTTAGCAAAGATTTGAGGGAGGATGACGAAAACGTGATACCCATAATTGTTGATGGTATGCTTTTGGATAAAGTTCCGCCGATGATGTACAGGCATTATTTCAAATCTCCAAACACTGAAGAAATAAGGAGTTAGTCCCTAGTTAACCACTTCGATCCTAGAAGTAGGAGTTTCCTTTGGATTTCTAAACCCTTACACTTAACCTGGGGCATGAGTAGTATTCAGTTAACTTGATTACGCACTCGAATCACGAAAGAAAACCCAAATACAAGATGGTTGTTCATCAATAACCCTTGACATGGTAGTCACAATCCTTCAAAAAAAAATCAAAAGCCTGCTAAGTCGAACACCTCAAAATGAGACTTAGGCAAAAATCAAGGCAATCCCGATGGATCTGACAAGCAAAGTCAGTCCATACAAAAGTTAGGGATCAAAAACAAAACCAAAAAGAGGTCCTCAAACCCTCAACAAAAACAAAATAAGATTCAGTGGCCACTCAAATCAGGGGGTTACTGTCATCCATCAAAATAAGATGGCTGCCATTTCAAGCAAACTTTGAACCATCAAGTTTACATTGTCAAGCAGGTGCAAAATTAATTGAACGTAGGTATGGAGATCATTACGAAGAAGGGGTGGGTACAAATAATACTTTGAGCCTAATATCCTTATTTCTATAACCGCGAACCAGACCACGTTACAACCCTCGAAAGACCTAATTGAGGCGAGGTTTATTCTGAAAGCATACTACAGCAAGGTTGCGTAAACTGACTCCTACATATTTGCTAATCTTTTGTATTGGTGTCATATTCTTGCTATATCTTTCACACCAATTAAATCAACATTGCGTTTGGATTGATAGTCCACTCATCACACATTTTCACATCATTCCCAATAAATGATATTTTCAAAACTTACATGAATGTCGCATTAAAATTACCATTTTTGAATGAACAATTTTAAACTACAAATCAGTACTTGACATTATAGAAATTCCAACAAAGTGCAGTCAAAGAGGAACTTGATCGCTCATTGGTGTTGACCTGAATCAAGACTTTCTCATAACCCTACGAATCTGGGGCAAGTCCTTTTGAGGTTTAAACCGGGGCAAACCACTACAAGGTCCAGACACTGGGGAAAATGGGTTCAAGCCATATCCTGGTATAATCATCGCCAAAGTTCTCATCCCAGAAGAAAATCCTTCAAATACCCCACAGACTAGGGCAGACCATTTGAACTGGGGCAGATTAGATGAACAGGGACAATTTCCCTTCACGCTTTCAAATTTGATCAAGATGACCACACCAGACACCGGTAATGGTTAGGGTCCATAAACGTCAAAAGCCCTGGGGCAGAGCAAAAGCACGACTAACACACATTGGTTAAGTCGCTACGCTCACGCAATCTATATACATTGGTTGAGTCGCTACTCTAGCACGATTAACACGCATTGGTTAAGTTGCTATGCTCGCGCAGTCAACATGCTTTGGATAAGTCGCTACGCTCAACATTTGTAAGCCGTCATGACATACCAGCTAGAAGCGAGGTTCTTACAAGAACAAGAATACCACTTATGCAAAGGATCCAACTTGGAGCACCAAGTGTATCCACATCTGTCTTCTGATTGTGGCGCTGTCATATACCATGTGTCGGGAAGTCAAATCCTTTTACCAATAAAAGTCCGATCTCGCTTGGCACGCCCATAAAGTCCAATATTTTATTGGCAACTACAAAAAGCCACTCCAATTGGCACCTTCAATTCACCCTAAAAGTCCAGTATTCATTGGCAACCACTAAAAGTTCACCCTCGATGGCATCCTCGTAAAACCAAAGTCCAAATCCATTTGACAACTACCAAATCCAGTCCCTGGTGATACCCTCGACAAGATTTTATCCCCAGCATACCTGATCATATGCATTATCATAAGCACGACATACAATATCACATCATATCATAGTCATATCGAGCATTAGCATATCATTTGCATTCACATCTTGCACTCCCTAGCAGTTGCATCTTAGTTGCATGTTTATGTATCATAACGCATATCATCGCTGTCTTCAGCAACATAACATAGCAGCATAGCAGGATCCAGGATCGATTCGCGAGCATCTTGGCCAGTCCTTCATCAAAGTCGGCAATATTTCTCTGCAAAGAGTTGATATCCCGCAAGTTCAGGAATTTTACTCCCCAACAAGTTATTTTTTCAAACATGAGTTGATGACAATAACCCCCAGCAGTTGTTGCTCTTATGATCCCCCAAGCAGATGTTATCTTAGAAAGTTTATTGAAGATTTCTCCCCTACAGAGTTTGGACAACGTTGTTCCTCTAATAGGAATTTTAGCTCAACTATTCCCCAGCAAATGTATCACTCGAGATACTGCTTTGGTATCATCGAAGAATCTTATTGGATAAGAGGCTGCTTCGACCACCCGAAGAATCTCATGTGTTCAGAGATACTGCTTTGGTATCATCGAAGAATCTTATTGGATAAGATGCTGCTTCGACCACCTGAAGAATCTTATGTGTTCAGAGATACTGCTTTGGTATCATCGAAGAATCTTATTGGATAAGATGCTGCTTCGACCACCCGAAGAATCTCAAGTTTTGTTCGAGATACTGCTTTGGTATCATCGAAGAGCCTTAATGGATAAGGTACTGCTTCGACCACCCGAAGAATCTCAAGTTTTGTTCGAGATACTGCTTTGGTATCATCGAAGAGCCTTAATGGATAAGGTACTGCTTCGACCACCCGAAGAATCTCAAGTTTTGATCGAGATACTGCTTTGGTATCATCGAAGAACCTTATGGGATAAGGGACTGCTTCGACCACCCGAAGAATCTCAAATTTTCAGAGATACTGCTTTGGTATCATCGAAGAATCTTATTGGATAAGAGGCTGCTTCGACCACCCGAAGAATCTCATTTGTTTAGAGATACTGCTTTGGTATCATCGAAGAATCTTATTGGATAAGAGGCTGCTTCGACCACCCGAGGAATCTCAAGCGTTTAGAGATACTGCTTTGGTATCATCGAAGAACCTTATTGGATAAGGGACTGCTTCGACCACCCGAAGAATCTCAAATTTTCAGAGATACTGCTTTGGTATCATTGAAGAATCTTATTGGATAAGAGGCTGCTTCGACCACCCGAGGAATCTCAAGCGTTTAGAGATACTGCTTTGGTATCATCGAAGAACCTTATTGGATAAGGGACTGCTTCGACCACCCGAAGAATCTCAAGTTTTCAGAGATACTGCTTTGGTATCATCGAAGAATCTTATGGGATAAGGGAATGCTTCGACCACCCGAAGAATCTCAAGTTTTCAGAGATACTGCTTTGGTATCATCGAAGAACCTTATGGGATAAGGGACTGCTTCGACCACCCGAAGAATCTCAAGTTTTCAGAGATACTGCTTTGGTATCATCGAAGGACCTTAACGAATGAGGGGTCGCTTCGACCACCCAAAGAGGCTTATTTATACCGCTTTGGTATCACGAAGGACCTTAACGAATGAGGGACTGCTTCGACCACCCAAAGAGGCTCGTTTATACCACTTTGGTATCGCGAAGGACCTTAACGAATGAGGGACTGCTTCGACCACCCAAATAGGCTCGATTATACTACTCTGGTATCGCGAAGGACCTTATTGGATAAGAGACTGCTTTGACCACCCAGAGAATGTCAGGTTATCTCATTTGTATCTTGTTCATCCTGTTAACCCATTCATGGTACTTTTTATTCCTATACCGGACAAATTTTGGGGTCTTCTTGTATCTAATTGACTTCCACCTTAAAATGAACGTCATGCAACTGTTCATTCTCTTAGGTTCAAGGCAATTAGATAGGGGCATCTGTCATACCCCAAATTTGTCCTACCTTGTTCAAGGCAATTATGTTACTTCTTTTGATCTCCCCTTAGATGATTATTTGGCCTTTGACTATGATCCTCTAAGATATAGGTCATGAAGATGGGAGTAGGAGTGTGTGACCTCGCTTCAGCTCCGCACATGGATAATTGATTGCGGGTGTTAAAATAATTTGGGCAGTTGATTTGAAGGATAGGTCACGCATGGAATCAAACTATCAAGGTTATGTTTCATCAAGTGAGATTTTTGTTGGTTTGAATGACTCTCCAAGGTATCACTATTCATGGGATGAACAAGATTTGTAAGGTGAAATTATAAGATGTTCGAGTTTAGTGCGTTTGGGCTCGTGGTTCAAAATCGATGCAAGATATCTATTTTCTCAAGGTCCCACTATTGTTCCCTTGTACAAAGAAGAATCCAGAATGCCGTAAAAAAAATTAAATCTAGTTCATGTTAGTTTCTCCTTTCAAATTTCGTATCAATCTCAAGTTCATTACAAGTTTTCACATTTCAAAGTCAAATGTTCAAACGATCATTCAAATATCCATCCAAATCCAATTTTATTCAACGGTCTGTGTTATAATCCTAATATTTCCAAGTCCATTTCAAGTCACTTCACAAAGTTCCAAAAAATATATACCAAAGTTCTGTACAATAAAAGAATCCCTCTCATTCAAAGAATATAAAAGTCTCATAATTCTAACAAGGCCCATTCATTACTAAAATATATTTGGCCCAAAAGAAGAGGTGGAGAAAACCTAGTTTGGGTTATATATATACTCTTCTAAAGGTGGAGGGTGGCGGCTGGAGATTCTCTTTGAAACAAATGAATTGAAATTAAAAAAAAGAGGACAGAACCAGTAAAATGGGGGTAGAGTTTTTTTGTCTCTGCTTCGTGTATCTTCTCACACCACTACTCTAAAACCTTCAACAACCTTTCAACCTTGCTTTGTTCTTTGTTTTGCCATTAACATAACTTCATAACCTTCAAACTATGGCAGACTATTCAAAGAAGAACACTCCACACCAACATTCATGCATTTTTATCTCCACCCTCAATTGATTATTGTGGTGTTTGCTACACAAAATGTAACTTTGTGCACTTCCATTTTTCGGTCAGGACAACATCTTTCTACCACCGTATTTCACTCTCACCCTATAAGTCTCACTGCATACTGTTGCACCCCAAAATTTGCCCTCACAATACAAGACTTTGTGTTCCAAGAAGGTTCACAAGGTTCACAAAATTCATAATTGGTCAGAAGAGTTGACAATTCCCTCAGACAATGCACCTCCTAAGCAGTGCATCCAAAACTAGGGTTTTGACTTTAATCAGGCTAAATGGACTTCCAAGACTTCAAGTGAGCTTCATAACATCTTATATGTGTATAAGAACCCCCATGTCAAGTTTCAAGACTTTTCTCAAAAGTTTGCTCAGTCAGATGATCAGATAAGTCAAAAGCAGTCAATGCAGTTAAAAGGTCAAACTGAGGTCAACTGTGGTCAAACCAAAGTCAAACTTCATGATTTTTTTTTGCCAACATCAAAGAGAGGTTGGGTGAGAAATATTATCATAATAACTGTAATACCCCAAATTTTGCCCTAAGATTTGTCGTCGCATTTCATTGCATTTAATCAATTACTAACAAATTTGTGTAGTCGTTTGACTTTTTGCAGGTAAATATCATATGGCATGCATTTTTTTTCTAAAAAAGTAAAAATGGCACAATTGGCAGGAGGACATGTGTAAGGAGTTATGAGTGTGAGAGGTTGAGAGTTTGAATCTCACCTTTGTCACTTTTTTTTGTTTTTTATTATTTTTACTCTAAATTTTTCTATCTTTCATTAAAAAAATAACAAAAATAGTTTTTTATTATTATTTAATTATTATTTTCGTATTTTAATTAAATCATTTTTTAAAATATTATTTTTTTCACTTTTTTCTAAATTATTCATAAAAATATCCAAAAAATCATAAAATAAAAAATATTGAAAAAAATTTTGTTCTTTTTATAATATTTTTTATTTTAGGAATCAATAGGATTATTAGTTTTTATTTTAAGTTTATTTTAATTATTTTAAATTATTTAAATTTTATTTTTTCTTAACTAATTATTTAGTTTGGGCTTTAAAATGGGCTTTAGGGACATTATTGACAATTTGGTGTTAACCCTAATTTGTTCCCTATATATACATGTGTTGCCTTGTTGGAAAAAAAGAGGGAAGGAAAAAAACCTAAGAGGAGTGAGTGCCGTTTGCCGTTATTTAGTTTTCTTCTTCATCCATTACTATTGTTTCTTTTTCTTCATCGTTTACCGTTATTTCTTTTCCTTCATCTATTACTGTTGTTTCTTTTTCTTCATCTTTTACCGTTATTTCTTTTTCTTCATCTATTACCGTTATTTCTTTTTCTTTATCTATTACTGTTACGTTTATATATATATAATTTTTAAATTGTTAGAGTTTATATATATAAGATTTTTGATCGAATTATGTCGATACGATGTTTGCACATTTGTGTGCATGACGCGTGACATTTGTGTTAGTTCGATCTGGTTGCGATGATCGCATTTTTGTGTGAGCAATAATACTATTTTTTGCTTAATTTCTTTTTCTTTGCGATAAATTTTGTTTCGTCCGATTTAGATCCGGTTGCGATGAGCGCATTTCTGCGTTAGCAACATTGTTGGGTTATTTGGCACATTTAAAATTCATTATTGCTTTATTATTATTATTATTATTATTATTATTATTATTATTATTATTATTATTATTATCATTATTTATTATTATTATCATTATTATCATTATTATTACCATTATTATTATTATTGTTATCATTAATTTATTAAAATTTGTTATAATATAAAAATCTGTTTTTTAAAATAAATAACATTAACATCTTTTCCAAATTAATATGAAAACCTATTATTTTTAAGAAAAACTTTTTTTAGATAAATTTAAAATAATAACTAAAATCTTTTTTTTAAAATAATAACTAGAACCGTTATTTATTTTATTTTATTATTGTTCAATTCAAATTTCATTATCATATTGTATCTGCTCCTCTCATGTAACCTCGCGAACTTAACAATCGCTCTTTAAATTCTGCCTTTAAATTTCTGCTTGCATGGTTTAAATTATGACATTATCTCTCTGTTTGCATGATTCACGCGTTTACTATTATTTCTGTCACATTGCACACATCCGAAGGTTAGGTCTAACTGTTTGGTCGCCGCGCCAATAGTCCATAAAACTTCACACATTCAATTTCAAATCCTCAAAACTACAAACTACAAACCCTAATTTTCACAAATGCCTCGCCGCAGGCAAAATTACAATTTTACCCTTAGCATTAGGTCAAAGAGCCGCCGCGCTCATTTTAGGGTTTCCCGCCGTGGAATCCCTAATTTAACCCTAATTACAACTTAACATTTCAACGTAGAGATTTGGAGTTTCTACACTCCACGCAAGCGTGTCCTTAAGATGCGTTTATTCCCCTTGAGACCTTGACCACAGTCAAGAAGTTTCTAACCTCCCTATTGAGGGGAACTACGATTACTCTGATTCCACTCCCGTAAGGATACGTAGGCACAAGATGCGATGTCTTGCCGAGTAAACTTAGAATTAACCCCCTTTATTATTTATTATTGCTTATTTATATTTTATTTAATTATTTTGCTTATTATTTTGTAATTGTTTCTTGGATGTAAAGTTGTTTAATTATTTAATTATTATTATGGTTAGTAATTAGGGAGTGTAACAACATGTATGTAATATTAAAATAAATTTAGATCACTTTTAAATAAAGATAATTAAAATAAACACGTCACACACGTAAGTCGATTTTAATCGCCGTCTCACTTCCTAAGGATATCCCTCAAGTTGCCTACGAATATTGGTTAAGTGGGGTGTATAAAGCAAGTCCCTCAAAAAGAAAATCATCAAAGTCCCTTATGGTTGCCTTTACGAATCGAGTCCCTTTCGAAAAATGATGATAGTCCCTCCAGTTTGCTTATTACGCCCCACAATGGCCTTCAAAAATCCAATTGTCCCTCACATGTCCCTTAACATCCAAAGTAAGGACTACCTACTCCATTATAGTAGGGATAGTCTTACTAAGGAAAGGATAAAGAATAAGAAAGACCTTAAAACATTAGGGTAGGCTACTCCTAGATACTTGCTCACTTCAAAACTTTTTCACACTTAAACAAATTTCCAACAAAATTTTCAAACAAGTTTTTTTCACATCCATACACGGATTATTATTAAACTATTCTGAAATTTTTTGCTATTCACACACTACACTTTCAAAACAATTCAAAAGTGAGCTTAAGTACCTAAGAGCCCATGGATAACCATGGATGAAAAGGGTGCTAACACCTTCCCTTTTCATAACCTACCCCCCGGACCCAAAATATTCTCTAAGGTCTTTCCTGTTCTTTTATAACCTTTCCTTATGGATAAAATAAAAGTCGGTGGCGACTCTTGCTATCCGCAACATTGTTTAAAGTCAGTTCTCCCACCGTGTTACACATACAAAATACTCTTTACAGTTCACGGCATATATCCTCATATAACCTCGTTCTGTCAAAGCTACACCATAACAAACCTCCATTAAAACACCATTTTAAACAACAATCCTCCTGCACCACGTTCAACTTAAGCCCACCATTCCATTATCGACAAAAATGAAGGACTTGCTACTACCACACAAGTCCATACAAGTTACAAATACTTCATCGTCCAATAACTTTTGACCTGCAACTACACACCCTGACCATTTCGTTCCTCTCTCCCTTCAACTCACCATCTTTGTAGTGTAACATCAATATTCCACCTCACTGTCATGCTCACAGTCCACCTTTCAACGACCTCTGATTTCATTTCTTTGGCCACCTCACAAAACTTTTTGTGCATCACGAAACCACCATGAAAGTCTTAAGTTGTTGTAACTCTTTAGTGCTCTCGCAGAATCCGATTCTATCATGGCTTTGTGAACCAAGTACCACAACAATGTCATAGTTAATCTTTTCACAACAGCATCAAAGCTTTTGTCGCATAGATCTCTTTGTAAGAAAATAGCGGCAGCAATAACGGTTCCTCCACCGTGTAAATACTCCTTCACAATATTCTTCTGCTACATAAAGGTACTACTACCACAAGAAAAAAGGTGGATATAAAACCAAATCACCCTCATCACCTTGTCCTCATTACCGTCATCTTTGTTTTTCCATCTTCCCTTTCCTTCTTCGTTTTCCATCACTTCTAGTTTTATTCCCACCACCTTAAACCTACAACAAATCTTTCCATTATTTTGAGCAACCATGAACCACTAATGGATAACAGCCTGCACCTCCAAATAAAATGTAGCAAAACAGCCGACAAAACCTGCACGCAGTGTAAACAAAAGAAAGGAGATGAGCTGAGAACTGGAAAATGCCACAACAAGTAACTTGAAACACAAATACAACAGACCCAGTACCAATTCATTCTTTACCATAATACCAGTTTGCAGTGACGAAGCCACCGTTCTTGCCGCCATAACAACAATAGTATCTCGGGGAAGGAATCGAATATGATATTAACCGTATCAACAATATTTCATGATCATAAACTACAACAATCAACAGACACGCGGACCACCATCACGCAAGCGACATCGGCGATATGCGCTCTGTTGCGACACACCCCTCTCCTCAAACTTCACCCCAACCTGTTCACAGTATTACCGTTATCATCCGTAAAACACAAAGAGAACCCGCTCAAATCTCGCTTTGAATAACCAAACTGATATCCTGAAATCCCTTTTCTGCAAAAACCAAAATCATCAAACACTATATCGAACCTTCAATGTTCAACCCGTAAACTCCAACAGAAACTCATCGCCTCCATCTCGTTACCTTTCATTTCCAGAAAATAGCTCCACTCTCCATACAAAAAGTTTCACCTTCAAAACCTTAAAACCATATTCGTATCTTCAATTCCTCCACCAAGAACAACATTTTTCACCTCCTGCTGAACCCACAAAACCTGTCACAAAAAAACATCAGCTCAAACACCATGTAATCACTAGAGAACAAACATCAAAACACCTCTCTCACTTATATCCTTCATTACCGTAACAGCCGCAAAGTCACAGTATCTGTTATGCTTCAACAGAAATCATAAACTATCAAAGAATACATACCAGCCTTGCACTTATGACGAAACTAAGATGTGTAGGCTGACTCTTGCCACAACTTTCGCAGCACCAACGAGTCCCTCCACTTCTACCATTCTCATGAACTCTCCTTAACCTCACATTGTTCTTCATCAGTTACCTCACCTTAATATAAACCATATAACATTTACCCTCACTTTATTTCTTCCACCATTTTTTTCTTACAATATGCTTCATTTAATTCCTCCACTGTTTAACCTGCATCACAAACACCAAAACAAAAAAACAAACATGAAAAGACTCACGTGGAGAATATGCTCCCAAAGCTTCAAACTGCTGCGTGAGTTTGAGTACAGATCTTACATTACTGTACTTATCAAGTTGATAGCGGTGTTTGGAAAATGTCAGCCACCTGATAAAGCTTCTGGACTCTTTCAAGCTATGATTGGAGAAGGTTGTATTTTGGGGTTGTGAATCGCATAACATTATTAGCTGACTATACGTCTTGGTCGAGAAATCTTCCACGAGGGGAGAGGTCAACCAGAGCATCATAGGCCGTTCACATCACCTTAAACTACAGCATCAAATCCCCCATCATTGGAATCCCTTCACCTTCACAAACACTTTCAAAATTTTCAATCACAACAGAAATTTGTGTTGCCCCCTGTTTTCGTTGCGAAACCGTCCCACACCATTCCTGCAATCTGAATACAAACTTCATTAATTCCCATCTATCTTTCACAACCTCACCTGCTATAGGCTTCATTAAACATCCTCTGTTCTTAACCGAAACCAACATCATCAACCTTCTCTTAACACTCACATCGATATGCAGAAACCTTCCTCTTCACCTCAGAATTTTCAAATGAAGGTCACCTAGATAAGATCTGTGACCAGGTCTCATATGTCATCCTTGATGCATACTTGGAGCAAGATCCAGACTCAGGATTGTCTACATGAAAACTAACACGTTTATGGCCTTTGATGAACTCATAACTAAGGCAACAGTGAACTATGAGGGAATGGTTCGTGACACTTATAGAGGTAGCGGGTTTGTGTTTGATGATGTTGGCTTTGACGCTGACAGCTGCAACGTTCTTCTCAAACATAGACCATCATAGCAATTCACGGTCACTCTTCTGAAAAACCTGAGGATATTAGAAGCTGGTAATTAAATTTACATGTTTGGATACACCACAAATGATGCCATCTTCCACCAGTTTGCGATTCACCATTTTTGTCAACAGCAGCAGAACAAGCTTTGACCTTTCCTCAACCCTCAATATCATCATCTTTAATAGACATACACTTCAAATGTGACAAAACTTCTCCCACTATCGTAGCTAGCTTCAACTTTTCGTCGCGGATACGTTCATATAGTCAGCTTACTGCCGCAAGCTCTATTTGTTACGCAACATGTAGATGTTCTCACCGACAACTCACAACTACAACACGCAATAACATTTCGAGCTCATTATGAAATTGGCTTGTCTTCTTGAAGCCTGTTTGGTAGCAGCTGTGTAAAGATTTGCTTCAATGGTTATTTGTTTTTCTCTTAAAATGTCTCTTATGCAGTACGTGGGTTAATCAACTCCGTAATTTTCCTAATACTACTGTGAAGCCTCCAAAAATCTTCAACAACTATACGCATTCAGCTCGACTCAATCTGCACCGCTCAGGCCTGTCATGGATTAACAACATTAGAGAGCATGTTATTGGAGACACTACACTCTCGAAGTAGGAATTTGTGAACTCTATTGAACTTGCAACATCTTCGAGCCCGAACGCAGATTTGTGAGAAGCCAGGAGTTTCAGATTGCCTGACCATTATGGACATTGATAAAGAGTTAAAGGACTCTAAAGTTTGGAGTCATTGCACCCCTGATTTATACTGCAAGGCACGAGTAACTGAGCTTGAAAATTAAGGTCTCTCCCAATTACATAAGAAACACAAGCTCCAAAGGTTGAAAGAAAGATTCGGAATCATTGGTCACAGGTTAGCCCCTAGGAAACATAACAGCTTCATATGTGATTTCTATTATATTGTTGGGGATGTATTGTGAGTCAATAACAGTTTTGAGCTACTGATGGCATCGCGAGGAGACGAAGAACAACCGCACACAACTTCATGGGTTATTGATATCACCATCTTTAGCAGACATGCACAACAAGTGCAACAGAGATAACAAATCCATTATTATCGAAGCTAGCTTCAACTTTCTGCGACGAATCCGTTCATGTAGTCAGCTTACTGACGCAAGCTCTATTTGTAACGCAAAGTTTCCCTCCATTGTGTTTCCATACACGTTCACACACTCTATCTTCATGTAAGTATCTTCACTGCACAGGCCAACACTCTTCGCATTGTCACCGCCATGAATCTCCTTCATCCAACAACAACTTCAACTTCGCTTCCGCCGATAACATACCGTTCGAAAGTAGTAGCCAACAAAAACAATAAGTTGATAGCAACAAACTCTTATTGCAATGTCGGTAATGATTCAACAACTCCAAGCAACTCAGAGACTCCAGTTATTCGGCTCAATGGTTATTTTCTCACGTCGACAACATCTTCGCAACTCAGGACACACTCCAAGCAATAATGCGAACAAATCCCCTGTTTCAGTCAGGAATGTGGCATGGCTCCATAGCGACCAAAACCATTTTGAATTCATGCACTGATATGGGAGGTTTCAGTCTATAATATGCAAGAATTGCTCATAAAACTTCAATTATCCTCCATCAATCTCCAACAATTTCGTCGCCCTTTCACTCCATTAACCTCACTATCAAACCACATCACTACCCTCTTTGTTCCGTTTTCAACATACACACAAATAGTGAGAATAATAAAGGATTGAAAATCTGGACAAGGAGAGAGCAAACCTAAAGCAATCCACCGCGAGAAAGAGGGTGAAGAAGAGTGACCCATTAAGTTTTCGTCGACGTGTCGTGGAGCCTCCGCCAACATAAAATCGAGACCAAGAGGTTTGAAGGGGAGGACAAATAAGAGGGATGAGGAATGGGTCTACATACCTTCCATCTCGGATTACACGAACCAACGATTCCGCCGGAGGAGCACTTCCGTCGACGGCAAGGTGAGTTCGTCAACTTTCCCTTTTTCATATTCCCTGCGTTTTGTAGAAGATAATCAGATCACGTTTTCTTTCCTCTTTTATTTTAACTAATTATTTACTTAATTATTTTATGAAATTTTAAATATAGTTGTTGGGTTTAATTTGGGCCCAATAACATGACTTAACTCTCCATGTGAACACCCTCCTCTCTTTTGAGACTCCCTTTTTTCCTTTTTATGAATTATTTTTACTTAATTATATTTTGTTTAAATAATGTTGATGTTTAGATAGTTTGGTTAAGTGATATACTTGTTTATCTATTTATTTCTTTTCGCTAACTAATAAAAATAATAAAAAGTTAATGAGTTTGATTAGTGGTTTAAAATATGATGTAATTGATTAACTATTTTGTTATGGTTATTATCTCTACAAAATTTATATATTCACCTTTAATTGATTAGTCCCTTCAAATTCTTATATCAAATCATTTTTTTTCAAAAAGATTCTCGATTTATCGAGCCAATTTCTACCCTTGTAAGTCGAGTGCTTTCAAAGCCTTGCCATCAACCTTTTGGTCACAGACACAACATTTTAAAGCTTAATCATGGGCTTTCTTACAGTGATACCTATTTGATCAATTATTTCTAGTTGGTCACTTAGAAGACTAGCCCACTTTGCTAGTGCACACGTTAAAAACTCAATTTCAAACCTCGATTTATATCGAGCACTTTCTCCAATCAAACTTAAAATACTTAATAACTACTCAAATACAATTTCAATAAAAGATGAAAAAGAGAGAGTTCCAAGTCTTTGGTTCTCTCTCCCAATTGTTTGGGTCCGAGAAGTCTTTCTTAAGATCGAACAATTGTCTTCTAAAAATGATAAGCTTATTCAAGTCTATTTTTCTAAACACTTAGGATGAAAAAGAGAGAGCTCCAAGTCTTTGGTTCACTCTCCCGATTATTTAAAATCTGAGAAGTCTTTCTTGAGCTTTGAATAATCGTCATCCGATTAATACACTCTAATATTATTAAACATCTTTCATAATATTAGATGAGAAAAGGAGAGAGTTCCAAGTCTTTGGTTCACTCTTCTGATTATTTGAGGTCCGAGAAGTCTTTCTTAAGCTTCGAGTAATCCTCATCTGTTAAAATATTTTAACCACATGCTATCTTTCGAGTGCCATTCAAACAATTCCTTTTGCGATGAAAAAGAAAGTGTTCCAAGTCTTTGGTTCACTTTCCCGATTACTTGGGTCCGAGAAGTCTTTATCAAGCTTCGAGTAATCGTCATCCGATTCACTCACTCGTATCCAATTCCATTAGCACTTAGATGAAAAGAGAGAGCTCCAAGTCTTTGGTTCACTCTCCCGATTACTTAGGGACCGAGGAGTCTTTCTCGAGTTTCGAGAAATCGTCGTCCGATTAACCCACTCGAACCACATTCTATCCTTTCGCATTTGAGGTTGAAAAAGAGAGAGCTCCAAATCTTTGGTTCACTCTCCCGATTACTTGGGTCCGAGAAGTCTTTCTTAAGCTTCAGGTAATCGTCACCTCTAGTTAAACATCCAATACGTCAAACCTAACCTCGTTGTCTCGCCCCCGTGCGACCAAAATCCTATAACTTATTCAAATCCATCTTTATTTCCAAACCAAAATACTTAACCAATCAAGCACTATTCCTCGCCCTTGCGCGACCTACCGTTCAAATAATCCTTTTTCAAGAACATTGTTTAGTCCCTTCTTCCGCGCATAACAAACTAGTGCTTCAGCCTCCCCTAGCGAGCAGACAAGCCAATATTTAGCAGTTAGAATGCGACCTAAACACTCGTTCAAATCCAAACCCTTTTACCGTAGTCAGCCGAACTACGGCTGCTCTGATTCTTCATTCTCTTTTAAATGTAATATACGTAGGCATAAGATTGCGATGATCTTGCCAAGCATAATTCCCCATTTTTTTTCCCGTAGTCCCACGAACTACGAATGCTCTGATTTTCCACTTCTTACAAGTGAAGATACGTAGGCACAAGGGCCCCAATCCTTGGCGAGCACCCTATCTTAAAACCACCCATTTCCCCTTTAGCGAGCAATTCCTTTAGAAGATAAACAAGCGTATCCACTTTCTCTCACGAATCGAATCAAGAGGTTCCCGTTGAGTACGACAGACATGAGGGGTGCTAATACCTTCCCCTCATGTAACCGACTCCCGAACCTAGAATGTTGGTTGCGATGACCATGTTCTTACCCCTTTAGAGGTTTTATCGATATTTTCCTATTCCTTCCTTGGAATGAATAAAATTCGGTGGCGACTCTGTTCGAACGTATTTTCCGCGTCCATCGCGAGGATCGTATTTTTCGAGGTACGACAGTATTCCTAAACTAACTTTTGCACACGTGAAGACTAGCCTACTTCACCTGCTTGGACTCTCTGCTTTTGCACTCTTTATTCTTCTGTCAAGAGTTACTCTTCTGAGTTGATTCTTCTGTTATTTATAGTAGTTGTAGTCCTTTGGGCCTTGGTGCATAAATTAGGTTTTATCCATAATAAAACCACTCTTCAGAATTCTGCACGTTTGCCACTTCAAACAAGTCCATATTTGATCCCCTAGGGTGTCTAAAATATCTCCTGTATTCCAGCTTGAGTTTCTGGTTTGTTTCTTGAATTATAGCTAGCAGAATAACAAACCTGTGCACTGATGTCACACGACCTATGTCATGACATCGAGTGTGACATCCATCTTAACTTCAAGTTAACTGTTAAAACATGTCCTGTACACTCCACTTAATGAATGTAGAAACATCTAATATGACATTCATACATGCACTAATGTTATGCCACAAAATGCAGCCAATCAAGAGCACTTACAAACTCCCCCTTTGGCAAATTTTTGGCTAAAACACTCTGTACTTACATCAGAGATTTATACACAGCAGAAGACTTACCATTTGACCTGTCATGCAGGAAGGTCACTATCTGCTCAAGCTCTCAGAGTCCCCATTGTTGGCTTTCAGCCCTGTTAGCACTCACTTTGTTAACCATCTGACAGTTCTCACTTCAGATGTCACTCCCCCTCAACTGATGCACTTATCAGCTAGGTATTTTATCTGCACATCCTGCAGTCATATATCCATCCAGTCTGAACTGGATGTCAAGACATTCAGCATAACCTTCTGATGTCACACACTTGTGCTACTCTTCCTGAAAGGATGCACACCACTCTTCTTCTACTCACAACAGACATGCATTCATACATATAGTAGCAGCACATTACTTAACATTACTAGCAGCTGTTATCATACACACATCTCAGCAGAACCTGCAAGCATGCAAGTGTAAATATCATATGTATTATGGTACATATGCTCTAGCAAGTCTTCAACCTGTTCTCCCACCTGCTGTCCTTGCTGTTTGTACCTGTTGTTTACCTGTTGTTTTCTATTACACTCTCTCCCCCTTTTTAGCCTTAAATTAAGATCCAACTAACAACTAGCATAGATCATAAAGTGTAACAATACACATGTTTGGGGTTTGAGAAAAAAATTTGCTCTCATCAGCAGTCTGAGGCACACACAACATGTTATCACCACATCAAATTTCTTCCTCAGAGGAAGAACTGGAACCAATGTTATTGACATTGGTTGGGACATTCTCACAACTGTCATTAGCCTCTTCTTTTGACACAACTCCACTATTATCTACATCTCTTTCAAGCCTTTAGATAAGAGCTTCTAGCTTGATTTTTCTAGCAGTAGTTATACTGATGGTTTCTCCACTAGCTCCATCACCAAAGGTTACATGACTAGATGAATGAGGTTTGAGTTTAAACAAGTGATCCTTAATTCCAGTCATATGTCTGGAGCAGCCACTGTCAAAGTACTAATCTTCATTGATAGGCATCCTTGGAGAAGTGTGAGCTATTAATGCCACAGTTTTTGCAACCCATTGTCTTTTCTTGTAGGGAACATCATTCTTGGATTTAGCATGATACTGTTTCTTGACATGATGCTGCCATTTTCCATGATGCTGCCTCTTGCCATGCGTACCCTGTTTGGTTTTTCTTTGGCTAGGGAATCCATGCAGCCAGAAGCACACAGCTTTAATATGCCCAAGTTTTCCACAGTGGTAACATTTATGCCCTTGGAACTGTCTCTTGACTTGCTTCCAATTTCTGTGTGGAGGATGTTGTGACTTTGGCTGTGACATTCTTTTTAACTTTTGAATATCAGGTTGCATCCTCTTGAGCTTTAAGACAGGATTTTGTTTCTCAACAAATCCTAGACCAGACATATTACCTACAATCTGACCACTATGAAGAATCTCATCTAGGGTGTCAGTTCCAGAGTTGAGCATCCTAATGGATTTAGCCATTTGATCCTTTTCACTTTTCAAGCCATTTACCTCATATCCGAGTGTGGTTATTGTAGCCAGGTGCTCTTTCTTTTCAGCTTCTAAATCGTTGATGAGCTTCTTCTGATGCTCTCCTTGCTGATACAGTTTTGTGCTTTTGATGTGAAGCTTTTGATATGAGGCAGCAAGCTCCTCATAGGTCAGTTCTTCTTCACTTAAGTCACCATCAGATATACACACACTGTTAAGGACAGTGACATGTTTAGAAGATTCTCCTTCTGATCCACTTTCTGAATCTTCATCAGACCAAGTGACAGTTAGGCCTTTTCCCTTCTTCTTGAGGTATATTGAACATTCCTTTCTAATGTGTCCATATCCCTCACACTCATGACACTGTTCCCCTTTGCCTTAGATGGCTTTATCTTCAGTTTTCCCTTGATCAGCAGACATGCTTTTGGAATAAGGTCTAGACTTAGCATCTATCCTTTTGACCAGCTTGTTGAACTGTCTTCCAAGCAATGCAATTACTTCTGATAGATTCTCCTCTTTTTCATCCTTTGAATCATCAGCAGTGTTTGAGACAAGAGTTATACTTTTGCTCTTTTTCTCCATAGCTTGATCACACATTCCCATCTCAAAGGTTTGGAGTGAACCAACAAGTTCATCCACCTTCATGTGGCATATGTCTTCAGCTTCTTCAATAGCTGTCACTTTCATAGCAAACCTTTTAGGTAGTGACCTCAGAATCTTCCTTACAAGCTTCTCATCAGTTATCTTCTCTCCCAAAACTCTAAAGGTGTTTGCTAGTTCAAGAACATTCATGTAAAACTCATGAATGGTCTCATCTTCCTTCATTCTTAGACTTTCAAATTTTGTGGTCAGCATTTGAAGTCTAGACATTTTGACTTTGGAAGTTCCCTCATGAGTGGTTTTGAGAGTGTCCCAAACATACTTTGCTAGTTCATAGTGGTGTACCAGCCTGAAGATGTTTTTATTTATGCCATTGAAGAGTGCCTTCAATGCTTTAGAGTTTCCAAGAGCCAATGCCTCTTGCTCTTTGTTCCATTCCTCTTCAAGAATTAGCACAGATGCTCCATCCTTGTCAGTCTTCACAGGATGTTCCTAGCCAGAGTTTGCAGCTCTCCAAGCCTTGTTGTCTAAGGATTTTAGGAATGCCATCATCCTAGGCTTCCAATAATCATAATTAGAACCATCCAGAATTGGAAGTCTATTAGTGAATCCTATATTCATATTACCAGAATTTATATTCCCTATATCTCACCCAGAGTAAATAGGCAGGGTGCCTGCTCTGATACCAATTGAAATTCTGGCTTACCACACGATGGATGTTACTGTCAGAGTTATAACATCCACTGTGACATTGACTACAACAATGAATATTTAGACAGTAATTGTAAGCAGTAAATAACACAACAATTGATCACCCAGTTCAGTGTCAATAACACTTACATCTGGGGGCTACCAAGCCAGGGAGGAAATTCACTATTAGCAGTATCAATTCAGAGTTAAACCTCCAGTTTACACTCCTCACTTAATCACTACCCAATGACACTTCAGCCTAGAGACTCTCTAGTACCTGAGCATACCCACTCACTCCCCCTCATTCACACAACAGTGATATTAAACAATTACACAATTTGGTATGTAGAGACACCTCATACACTTCTCGATCTTGCTTCAAAGCTTCAATCAAGAAACTCACACACTCTTGCTTCACAGCTTTGAGTGAGACACTGCCTAGAATCTACCTAACTAAAGCAATTATCAAACAGGCAATTACTTGGATTACAAGTATTCCTAAACTGACTTTTGCACACGTGAAGACTAACCTACTTCACCTGCTTGGACTCTCTGCTTTTGCACTCTCTATTCTTCTGTCAAGAGTTACTCTTCTGATTTGATTCTTCTGTTATTTATAGCAGTTGTAGTCCTTTGGGCCTTGGTGCATAAATTAGGTTTTATCCATAATAAAACCACTCTTCAGAATTCTGCATGTTTGCCACTTCAAACAGGTCCATATTTGATCCCATAGGGTGTCTAAAATATCTCCTGTATTCCAGCTTGAGTTTCTGGTTTGTTTCCTGAATTATAGCTAGCAGAATAACAAACCTGTGCACTGATGTCACACAACCTATGTCATGACATTGAGTGTGACATCCAACTTTACTTCAAGTTAACTGTTAAAACATGTCCTGCACAGTCCACTTAATGAATGTAGAAACATCTAATATGACATTCATACATGCACTAATATTATGCCACAAAATGCAGCCAATCAAGAGCACTTACAAATATTGAAAGAAAGAGAGACACATTCAAGTTTATTGTAGTTCCTCCCACAAAACGAGAGTAGTCCAGTCACCTTGCACTTCCAAGGGATTTCACTATAATCATAACTGGTTACAAATGCTTAAGCACACAAGCAAGAGATTTATAATGCTCAAACACACAAGTAAGGAATTTATAAGGCTCAAGCACACAAGCAAGAGACTTCAGATGCTCAAGCATGCAAGCAAGAGACTTCTTACAGTCAGATTTAAAATATGGTTTGAATATTACACTTGATATACAATCAAAGGTGTAAAGAAGACTCTTAAGACTTACAAATTTCTAAGATATACAAATGATAAGAAATGATAAGTTAAACTTATGCTTTTTGTTTGAAAAAGTAACAAACCTTTTTATTGTCAAGGATTAGTTATCTTTCTTCAAGTCTTCAGCTCCTTATATAGAAAAACATAAAAAGAGTCGTTGAAGAGGAGAGCAAGTACACGTGAGTCTTGGAGAATCTTGATCATAGACATTATAATTTTACTTTATATGGTTAATTCCTTTGAAAAGATATTTAAAATCCCTTTGCTTTAAGAGGAATCATCTGTTAGAACCCAATTGTTTGTACATATATTTTGTTTGGATTTACACGTAATCAAAAGAAGGAAAATTGCTACGAGTCTGATAGTGACCTATCAGAGTCTTCTTGATCCATGCATTAATTGACCTCAGAGTGTGATAGTGACCTATCAAACTCTTTCTGATCCTTGCGTTGACTGACTTCAGAATCTGAGAACTTTATAGTTGGCCTAAAAATTACCAAATTTTATGATAATGCCTAAAAATTAAAAAAAAATTATGTTAATGTCTGCGCTCGTAAAAGCATGGAAAAAAAGAAAAACGAGACATGGTGAGTACGTAGGCATAGGACATCGAAGTCTTATCGAGTCACCTTTTGTTTAGTTTTCGTTAGCAAGTAGAGCTTTAGATAAACACACCCTTTGATTAGAACAACAAGCGTGGATTCTGTTGAGTACAACAAACGCGAGGGGTGCTAACACCTTTCTCTCACATAATCGACTCCCGAACCCAAGATTTGGTTGCGAGACCGTGTCTTCTCCCTTTTGAGGTTTCTTCGATCGTTTCCTTTCCCCTGTTGGGATGAATAACGTTCGCTGATGACTCTATTTTTCTGCTAGTTGTTTTTTCATGTTGTGACAGTTGACGACTCTGCTGGGGAAACTACTTCCCTATGAGAGTCAATCCTAACGCTTGTCTGTGTCTTTTTCGTTGGGTGTTTTTCTTTATGCTTTTATTTGTTTTATTTACTGCTTTTATCACATTCTCTTTCATTTATTTGATTATCGTTGTCATATTATTCTCCTGCTATTATGTTGTTGGGGGGATAGTTCCATGAGAGATAAACCCATTACCCAGGCTTGAGTGCACACATAGGATTAGAGCGAGCTCTTGTTGACTTGCGTGGAGTTTGACATATATTGTTGACTTGAGTTTGCATTCAGACGAGGTTTTCATGGAAGATGCTATGTCGTGTATGTTTATACAGTAGCCAGGGTGTTCTTTTGGGAGCTTATGACTCTAGAGACCATTCATGGGAAATCTGTTGAGGCCTTCTCGATTTAATGATGATGCCAAACCAGAAATGGTGAATGTATCATCATTTCTCAACCTAAGAGCTCGTGATACTGAGGACCTGCTAGGTTGCTTTCTCCAAGGCTAGAACTTGCATGTGAGAGGGGATGGTTTTTTTGCAGGAAACCTTGACCTTCAACCTACTCGATCTTCTGATTTTCTTATGGACTTCTGAACCTGGTATTATGGATTTCTATTATGGCATTCTGGACTTCTGGTATTATGGCATTCTGGTATTCTCGTTGAAGTAAAATGTTGAACTTATTCCGTCAACAGCATAACAGTTATTTAGAATATGTGGCAACCTTGATCCCGTGTCTTTGCATTTGCATCGCATCATATATGCATCATAGCATCCATGTCTATTTATTTCCGAGGTTTGTATCTTTTCCTTAATTCTAGTTGTTGAAGATCTGCAGAGATGGACATTGGTAGGAATGATATTGTCAGCTATAAAAAAAGGTAATTTGGAGCCTTTTGAGGAAGACCATGGGAAGATCTTGGGTATGTTCCATACCGTCATAGAATATGAAAGGATTGATATTCATACATTACCACAACTCTATGATCATTCTCTGGAGTGCTTCGCATTTAGAGATTATCAGTTAGCCTTTACTTTGGAGGAATTTTGGCTTATATTGGATATCTCAGTCAAGAATCGGGTACCCTTCCATGAATCTATGGAAGTTCCTGCTCCTGAAGCTATTGTCGATGCTCTTTATTTGAGCACATCTGTTGTAAAAGCCAATCTTTGAGACACTGGAGGTTTATCTGATTTTCTTATGAGTTTTCTACTATGATATAATTATGTTTTCCAGTGTTATATCTATCTCTTGTGTTTTATTACTGTTAAAACTTGAATCAAGGTGTAGGTTAGCCCTGGAAATGATCAAACATGACATTTGCATTGCATTTTCATAATCATGTGCGTAACAGGTGTTCGAGGCCAGTAATTTTTACCATGATATGGTTTTCTTCAAAATCGCAAACTTGACTTTTCTCAGTAGTATCCTACTCAAAGCAGCTAGAAGCTGATCATGGAGCAGATGCAAGCATAATTGATGGGAGTCAGAAGCCAGATGGGGCAGTTCATGATGGACATACAAGCCTTGTCATAGGGTCAAAAATTGTTGAGGGAAGAAGTCCATCAATTGAAGACTCATGTTAGTTTAATTATGGAAATATTGAGATCGGTGTTGAGAAAAGAAGGCAATCTTATGCCTAAAGCTGCAACAGAAGTGGTTACTCCTCCCTCCCTTGTAGGATATCTCCCAAATCATAAGCTACCTCATGAATCCAACCTACAACCTGAGTTTCCTAATTCCTAAGATAATCCCAGAGGTAAAGGGTACGAACCAAGGCCAAGGAAGTTTGCAAAGAAGTTTGATCCGATTCTGATGTCGTATGCGCAATTACTTCAATATCTGCTGAAGCTTTAGCTAATTGAGTTTGTTACTTCAGGACATCCTCCCACAAAGCTTCTTCTGAGGTATAATGTCAATGCTAGGTGCGATTTCTATTCTGGGGCACCCGGTCACAACATCAAATATTGTACAAGGTTCAAATACAAGGTCCAAGAGCTCATTGATTCAAAGGCGATCGAGTTCATACATGGTGATCCTACTCTAGTTATGGTAAAAGATATGAATGATACTCTCCTTCCTCCAAAGTCAATTTCAAGACAGGGGACTATTCCATAATATTGGGTCCCAGAATCTCCATGTCCACAACTGTTGTTTGTTCCTCGACTAGATCTGAAGAGAAAAGTTTATGGACAGGTTAGGTGCCTAAATCAAAACCATCCTCAAAAGAAACGACAAAGGCCGAAGAAGTCTGAAAGGCAACTTGATGCCATCCATATACTGTACGCACAATTATTTCCTGAGCTTCTCAAACATCAACTAATTCAGTTAAGGAGTTTCGATGCTCCTGCCCAGCCGTCATCGGGTTATGATGCATCGCTAAGATGTGAGTTTCATTCAGGGGCACCCGACCATTCAATCGAATATTGCAGAGCTCTAAAGAATCAGGTGTAAGATTTAATCGATTCAAAGGTTATCACGTTCACAACAAACGGTCTATGCATAAATTAAAGTCTCCTAAGTGAGCAATCATAATGAAAAGACATCTTCAGAAGCAAAATAGTCCATATGGAGTCAAGCCTCCTCAATAATGGCAATCTTGAGTTTCTTTACTGCATTTTTCATTTGTACTTTTCATTGTTTGTTAAAGCATTGTTTGCATGTAGAACTTGTTTGTTTTTGAATGATAATCTTAATGCAATGAGTATGATTTTCTTGAAGTAATCCATTGGTATTCACTCATAAAATTATTTATGCATAATGTAATACTAATTTTCTTTTCTTAAACTCTTCGAGGGAGGATAATGAAGTAAAAGCGCAAACTTTCAGGTCATAGGCTGATGATGTACAAGCATTATTTCAAATCCCCAAACACCGGATATATAAGGGAGATAGAACCTCATTAACCCCACTGAGCCTAAAAGTAGGAGTTTCTTTTTGTTCGAAAAACCTTTACATCTAACCTATGGGCAGGGTAGTCGTTAGTTAGTTTGACCAAGCGTCCAAATTTCAAAAAGAATGTGCACCTAAGGATCAGTCACCTTTCTTTCCTCACTCATTGGGGGATCAAATACGTGAAACCACAATGGTTATCCCTCATCACCAAGGAATGAGACAGTCACAACCCTTTTGGAGAAGTCAGACAAACCAATGTCGCATGATTTGCTCAAAAAAGTAAGGAATCAAAAGAAGAAGAAAAAAGAGAAAAAAAATAAAGCTCGATAAGTCAATAACTTGAAAAGAAATAACTTAGGAAAAAGTTAGGGCATCCCGCTAGACTTCAAAATCAATAAAAGTCATTCCAGGCAAAAATTAGGGGAAAACGAACAAAAGAATGAAAACATATGAAAAGCGAAAAGGATTACAAAAGAAAATCCTTGAGCAAGATCAAGTTGTGTGACTACAAAACACCGGAGACGAAAGGCGTGACTGTCATTCTAAAGAACCCAGTGGGTTCCCTAACTATCCCTTCTACCATAACCTTTTGAAAGGTGGGCACCTATGCCGAATTAGCTGAACGTATGGCTTGAGAACATCAAGGAGAATGGGTGGGTTAAAACAAAACTTTGAGCCTTATATCCTTTCTTTCTCAAACTGTAAACCTGACCACGTTACAACCCTCAAAAGTCCTAATTGAGGCAAGGTTCATCCCAAAGGCATACTTCCACGAGACAGTGTTCTTGACTTCTACGAGTTGTGCTAAAAGACTTTAGTTGGTATCGTATTGTGCATAATGTCTTTTATTCAAAAACCAGTGTTGCATTTCAAATAGTGACTCGTTCACAGGGTTTAGAGATATATTTTCAATAAAAATTTCAAGATTAGCATATGTGTTGCATTAGAATTATCATTCTCAGAATAAATGTTTTCTGCTTACATACATGTATTTGAATCCAATGAAGTGTACATAATGGGCATCAATCGAAAAGTCTAACTTTTTCGAGAGGAAATTCCTCGAGAGTTTTATTGAGGGACATGTAGCCAAGAAACTTTATCAGGTACCGGTTCTTCCAACAATTTTCTCAGAAGTTTCTAAATCTGAGGCAGTAACATCGAGAAATCTCTCTAAAGTTCAGTTAATCTGGGGCAATCATGTCGAGATTCTATGAATCCCTCAAAGATCAATTAGACAGGGGCATAATTATTGTAAGGCTCGTACTAGGCAAGTCGCTTCAAGAGCACAAGGAGTTATCCCCTCTAAAGGATGGTTAATCAGAGTGTCCTTTTGCATACTATAAGTATCACTACATTGCATCCTCATGATTTATAGCATTTCCATTTGCATGGAGCTTTACACCATGGAAAAAAATTCAAACATGCCCTCGAGGTATAATTCGGGTTTGATACCCTCCTTCCCTTTGCCTAACCTTTCCCCAACAAAAATTTGTGTAACTTAGGAGAAATCATTTAACTTTATCCCCAGTGAAGTCTCTAGGTGTTCTAACCAATCCTTAGGGTAGTATATCTGTCAATCTTACCCTTTGATCATCATTCCCTAGTAGATTCATCTGTCTAGAATTCCATTATCCTCTCAGAGTCGTCTAACGATTAATTCTTGGCGCTTTCACCCATCGTTAGGGTGTTAAATGAGTAAATCTTGATATCTTCAACACTCGTCTGTGATCTTTTGACACTCGTCTGTGTTTGTTTCAGTTTCATCAATGCTCTTCCATATTGATCTTAGATCTTTAGACACTCGTTCGTGATCTCTTCAACACTCACCCGTGTTTATTCCAGTTTCATCAATACTCGTCTGTATTGATCTTAGATTTTTAGAAACTTGTCGTGATCTTTAGCACTCGTCCGTGTTTGTTTCATCTTCATCAATACTTTTCCATATTGATCCTAGATTTGTAAACACTCACTGTGATCTTTAGCACTCGTTCATGTTTGTTTCAATTTCATCAATACTCATTCGTATTGATCCTAGATTTTTAGATCGTGATCTTTAGCACTCGTCCATGTTTGTCTCAGTTTAGTCAATACTCATCGGTATTGATCCTATATTTTTAAACACTCGTTGTACTCTTCAACACTCGTCCATGTTTGCTTTCAACTTCTTCAATACTCGTCTGTATTGATTTTAGACACTCGTCATGCTCTTCAATACTCGTCTGTGTTTTCTTTTAGATTATTCAATACTCGTCTCTATTGATCTTAGATTTTACACTGCCCATTTGTTTCAGTTTCATTAATACTCATCCGTATTGATCTTAGACTTTCATTATTACCCTCAATACTCGGTGTAATTATCACTCGTCTATGTCGATTTCTATCAATACTTCGTCTGTAGTGATTCCCCAACTCCTGTTTGCACTAAACAATGGTTTCTATTGCTCATTTCCAGTAGCGGTTTCATTGGTTGTATTACTCATAGAAGTTATTTCTTCCCCTGCATGGTGCAAATTTTATGGTTCTTTTAGTATTCAATCTCCTTTTAACTTGATGTCTGGAATTCGTTACTATCATCCCTTCAGGTCAAAGTTGATTGAATAGTGTCGCTTGCGCGAAAATGAGGTGCCGGCATGACAGAAGAGTCGCCACCTTTCGTTATTTATCCCTCAGAGCGGGAAAGGAAACGATCGGAAAAACCTGACGAAAAAGGGTAAGACAAAGTCATCGCAACCATTGTCTGGGTTCGGGAGTCGGTTACGCAAGGGGAAGGTATTAGCACCCCTCACGTCCGTCGTACTCGACGGGATCCTCGCTTGTGTGTTTACTTGGACGGGTTGGTTATAATCTATCTACCTATCAAGGCTGGCTGAAAAAGAAAAGAAAAATGACTCGGCAAAGCGTCGCACTTTATGCCTACGTATTCTCATCAGAGAGTGAGAAATCAGAGTCAACGTAGTTCGGCTAACTACGGGGGAAAGGTTGCTCGCTAGGATATCGCATCCTATGCCTACGTACTTTCATCTGGTATGAAAGATCAGAGCAAACGTAGTTCGGGAAACTACGGGGAAAAATGGCTCAACTAGGAGGGAGACTATCAAGTCCTACTGTTATCATGCCATGGATTCATCCTATGGTTGAGGTTTGAACAGGGAACTCCTAGATGTTGTCATGCATAGGTTTCAACCTAAAAGTCTATCATCAAATCCTCGTCAGAAGAAATGAGAGTCCTAAGGGATCATGTCAATGATACACAGAAACAGACAAAAACATCAGCTTTAACAGTAAAATGCATGCAATGCAAGTGAGGGAGGAAATGTGTGTGGGGTTTCAGCCTCCACAAGCTCATCTCAACCTCAAGCCAGTCATGAAATAACAGTAATCATACTGAAAATAAACAACACGCCATCAAGCAATAACAGATAAAAGAAATGAAGTGCCATCAGGCAAACAAAACACAAGCCTGAGAAAGAAAGAATCTACTCTCTAACCCTAATCACAGAATCTAATCAAATCTAAGCAAAGCTCTCAAGCAACACCCTAAACAAGAGAAACCAATCCCAGTCTTCAAGCTTCAGAACAAGCTTACCAAAGAAAGGGAGCTAAGCAAGCAGACTCATAGTGTCTTCCTCAGGAAAGCACTAGGAGGTGTATACTCAGGAGTCATACCCTATGTGGCTCAACCACTGTGATCAGTTTACATTCCTCCTCAGGAGAAATTAAACTCACAAGCAGGCTCCAACATCACTGGATATTTAAAAAATCCTATCTGAACTAGTGGAGCTAAGTGAATAGACCCATAGGACCTTCCTCAGGAAAGTACTAGGAGGCTTCCACTTAGGAGTTGTACCCCATGTGGCTCAACAACATGTGATCAGTTTACATTCCTCCCCAGGAGAAATTAAACTCACAAATTGGCTCCAACATCATTGGATACTTGAGAAATCCTAGACAAACTAGTGGAACTAAGTGAATAGACCCATAGGACCTTCCTCAGGAAAGTACTAGGAGACTTCCACTTAGGAGTTGTATCCCATGTGGCTCAACAACATGTGATCAGTTTACATTCCTCCTCAGGAGAAATTAAACTCACAAGTTGGCTCCAACATCATTGGATACTTAAGAAAGAGGTGAGAAGGAAGGATGAAAGTCATTCATAGTGCCTTCCTCAGGATAGTACCATGAACTTCCTTCAAACTTCAGGCTCTCAAACCTCACAGACTGGGAACAAGACAAGCTCTGGATCTCTGAGTCTTGATCTACAATCTCCTCTTCATGATGCTCTCCATCAATATCCTCAAGGCAACACAAGCCCTTCAGCAAATTCCTCAGGATGAACCCCACAGGTGAACAGATAACCCACTGAACAGACCAAATCATCAGGCAATCTTCAGAAAATACCTAAAAATACTAACACAAGGGGGAAAATCTAGCAATTATTCACAAGGGTCTACAATATCTATCCATAACATCTACAAAGGTTTCTACCTAAAAATCAAGATAAAACTCAATCAAGGAAAGGGATTCATCACCTAAACACATTCTAAACCCTAATCAGGACACCCTAAGTCTACCCTAATTAAACTAATCAAGATTTAATTCTAAAAATCTAGAAAAAAATCCTATGGGGAACTATGATTCATCATCTAATTGCACAAAAAAGAATGGATAAAAAACCCTAATGGAAAGTACTAAAACAATTCCTACAAAATCATGATACAAAATGAAACAATTAAAAAGCTATTTAATTGGAAAATCTATTAAAAATATTAAACCTAAAAATAAAAACTCATTTTTATTTTTATAATTTTCTACACATTTTAATCTACTCATAGAAAAAAAGAAGAAATTAAAAAGCATTTTCTATCTATTTTTAATGAATTTAACAAGACAGAAAAATAAAAGAAGAAAAATAAAACAATTTAAATTAAATGAAAGGGTGGGGGTATGAAAAGCAATGAGCGCTAGTTAAAACTGACTGGGCCAAATAAAGGTGGGGTGCGAAGAGAAACTCTGGGCCCAGAACGGTCCTTTAATGAAACGACCGTGTTTCATTAGATTTGAATCTTCCCTCTATTTTCTCAGCTTAATTCACAGCCGTTGGATCTACAGAATTAGTCAATATTAGAAACTGATCCAATGGATATCCTTTCGTCTTCTCCAAACGCATTAGGGTTTTCAGAACCCCCACCTCCATGCGCAAACCTTCGAGCTCTCCTATCTCTCTCCACACGCCATGGTTTGCCACGACTCCAAAACAAAAAATCATCTACTTCTCAAGCCCTACACAACCCTACGTGCAGCTTTCCATAACTCACCCTAGATTGTTCTAACCGAAGGCATCAACATCCTGGTACCACCATGGTTCAGAGTTTTCAACTGATATCAATCCTCGCTAAACTCAAAACCAAGGCTACAAACTTGTTCTTGATGTTATCCTGATCATTTTAACCTACTTCAGGGTACCTAAAACTTCCTAAACAGATAGTTCTCGAAACTTAAAGAATCTGACACCTGCCATGAAACTCCATGGATCATGCCCTAATTCTCAGAATTTGATCAGCTAACCTAGCTTAACAATTCTACACCTAGAATCTAAACCATCTATGTATAATTATGGTGAAAAAGAGAGGAGAAAGAACCTGTCAAGGAACTATGGTGTGTGATGCTTGAGCACGAATCAGGGCTTGCAAATCCTTCAGGATGATCCTTTGATGATGGATAGCCTTCTGTTTGCACAATTCTTGAAGAAGAAGACTTGTAATGGAAGAATTCTTTAGTTGCTTCAACTTGAAGCAAGAGCTTTAATGGCTATCTCTCTCTCTCTCTCCTCTGGCTTGGCTCAAGTTTCACCAACCTTAGACTCTCCACAATGCACTCTTTATATATTGATTGATTGGATGCTTCTAGATTCATCTAGAAGGGTGTGGAAGTTTCTTGAAAATTCCATGATATTCCATAATGGTTATCTCATCTCATATGCCATGCCTTGTTATTTTGTCTCAAATTCTCCTTACATGAGTTATTAAGTGAGGATGAGTGAAAAAACAAGTGTGTCTTTGGCTTATGTAGGGTTTTTCACCATTGCCTTCTTTTTCAAGTAAGAAATTTCCAAAGGAAGTCCATTTTTGGAGCCTCAAATGAAAATTCTACTTAAACCAAAGTTCTTAAAATGGTTTTTCCAATCAAAATGATATATTGGATGACCCATTTTGGATTTGTGGATCTCCCAAATCACTTTTCAATTTCAACTTTTCAAAGTTATAAGTCATTTTTAGTTCATTTTTGACCAATCATGGAATCTTGTGCTATGAGCTTTTTCAACAATTTGTGACCTTCTTTCTAGACTTAAAATCACATTTTGAGCAACTTTCATGTTTTGATTTTTTCCATTTGAGGCTTGGAAATAGGAGTTTTAGGCATTGGCTAAAATGACCTATAACTGACAAATGACCAAAATACCCCTGTCTTGTTCCAACCATAAGTTGAGTTCCACAAATCCAATCAAGGACTTCTACCACTCAAATTAAAGCTAAGAAGATCCTCTTCAACATTCATGTTGACCAAGAAACCATAGGAATCATCCTACTAGGGCAAAAGTTGTCTGCAAGTTGGGTGACTTTCAAGGACCCAGATTCACACACCTCTGCTGACCTGAAATTTGTCAAAACCATAACTTGAGCTCTGTAACTCCTATAAAGGACTTCCACCACTCAAATTAAAGCTAAGAACAAGCTCTACAACATTCATGTTATGGGGAAGATGAGATGACAATCACATCTAGAGCTAAAACTGCCTGGAAGATAGGGATCAAATTAGGGTTTTCTCACTGGCAATCCTTGGAAACCCTAACTCAAAACTTCTCAAACTCCTCAATCATGATGAGTTGGTCTAGGAATCATCCTTATAACCTCTCTAGGCATCATTCCATGATCTCATGGCCCTTGGATTAAGTCTCAACCTCCTCCAAATTTTCAGCTGATCTAGGGTTGACCCAGTCAAAACCCTAATTCTACCATTCATGGTTGAATCCTCTGAACTCTTGCATAATGACTTCTCTGGGCTTCATGATGGCTATCAAGACATCTCATAGGCTTTCTCAAAACATAAAGTTCATTCTCAAAGTCTCAGAATCATCTGAGGAGCACCCACAACTTTCAAACTGTGAAGCATACAACCCTGGTTTCAACCAACTCCTCTGAGGATCTATTGAACTATCTGATGAAGGTATCAACTTTCAAACACTAGATGGATAAATAATTGTTGGTCAAATTTTGGGGTGCAACAGCTGCCCCTATTCAAACGGCTTGAACCTGACTGGGTGAGAAGCGAACGGCTCTCAACCAGTCAAGGTACGAGACGGTTGAATATCGGTAAACCCGAAAATTTGCCAACTGCATGAGCACACGGTACTCTGCGGGGAACAAACCTTCGAACACTGCAACACTAGCTGCTCAACAACTAGCTGGAGAGATACGGATCTGACATCGCCGCCGGAAACAAACATAATCTGAGAGACACTCGACATCGCCGTCGTACCAACATCATCTCTGCTGGGGATTTAAAGGGTCTGACATTGCCGCCAAAACAAACATAATCTGACCTCGCCGTCGGATAATCAAAATACCCAACCTCACTGTTGGACAACTATATCACTGAACAATTCTGACCTGGGGTTCACCCCTGGTAAATGGAACAAAAGGTACACTTGCGTATTTGAACCTACTCTGCTGGGAATGAGAGACTTAACCGAGCTCACTCTGATCTGGGGTTCACCCTCAGAACCATGACGCACATCGGAATACTGCTGCACACTGCCCGCCGTAGAACTTCAACATTAAAGACATATGAAACCCTGGCCCCTGGCCACTTCCAGCTTCTGCTAGAAAACAATCTTCAAGTACTTCTGAATATGAATGAAACCCTGGCCCCTGGCCATTCCAGCTTCAGCTAGAAAATCTTCAAGTATTTCTGAATATGAGTGAAACCCTGGCCCCTGGCCATTCCAGCTTCAGCTAGAAAAACATCCTTGGCCTTCAAGGATGTAAACTTTGCCCGTCGGCAACTCTGCAGGAGGTATCTTCGACTTCAGTCTGAAGAAATGGTCCTTGACCTTCAAGGATACATGGATATGCCTTCAGGCAACTCCGCCTCTGCTATAGAGCATCCGAGACTTCAGTCAGGGATATACTTCGGCCTTCAGTCCGAAAAATGAATCCTAGGTCATTCATGACCTTGGGGATAACCTTGCCCTTAGGCACCTTTGCTTCAGCTTAGGAAATCTGTGACTTCAGTCAGAGAAATGGTATCCTGAGCCATTCATGACTCTACGGGAATTCAAACACTTTGCCTTCAGGCAAAACTCCGCTTCAGCTGGAGAAACATCTTCGACTTCAGTCAGAAGAAACACTATTCACTTGATCGCAATCAATCATCACCTCAGGATAACTGACTTGGTCTTCAGACTCACACGAATTATTCTGTTGTATCTACAACTCCTGGAACCTTATCTTCATCCACCCGTTGATTCTTCAACACGGAAATCTGGACTTGCAGGAACCTTCTGGTATCGCCTTCGGGCGCTTACGAAATCCATCTTCAGATTAGACATCATTGCTGGGGAAACATCTTCGACTTTAATCAGAAGACGTATCATTCACTTGATCGCAATCAATCATCACCTCAGGATAACTGACCTGGTCTTCAGACTCACACGAATCACTCTGTTGTATCTACAACTCCGGTACCTTGTCTTCAGCCACCTGTTGATTCTTCAACATGGAAATCTGGACTCACCGGAACCTTCTGATATCGCCTTCAGGCGCTTACGAAGTCAATCTTCAGATTAGACATCACTGCTGGAGCAGACATATCATGCCGCTGTTCTCTTGACATCCTGTCAAGTCGTTGCTAAATAAACGCAAACATGCCGGGTCACCAGACATAATCACGAAGTTAACAACTCTGTTGAGGAGAGAGGAGTGAGGGTTCACCCAAACAACCTTGATGACTTACTGGGGAAAAGGAAGAAGGGTTCACCCGAACAACCTTGTAGACTCTGCTGCAGAAAGACGAGAGAGTTCACCCAAACGACTTCAACAACTGCTGGAGAAAAACGAAAGAGCACACTCAGACGATTCCTACCAACTTTACTGAGGGAGAGCTACCCTTCAAGGGAGCTGCATTTTCTGCCGATCTCATCTGGACTCATACTTGAGGATGGCGGACTCCTCCGGAGAGCACAGCACATCAGGCTGATCAACACACTATCCTCTGCTATACTCTGCATGGGGAAAGCGATAGATGCCCTGAACGACTTTTTGGGAAATGACCCTTCTGGGGAACATAGCCGTCGGGCTACAAGACACTCATGTCATTAAGTTCTCCAACTTGCGGGATAAACAAACTTCAGCTTGCTGGACAATCCTTCGGGATCTGTTTGGGGGAACCTTTCATCTGCCGATCATGATTGTGCTCGGCTGGGGAAATGCCAACCACCTGCTGGGGAAAAGACCTCCACTCTGTTGGGGAAAAGACCTCCACTCCGTTGGGGGTTCCAGAAATCACCTTGAACAAATAACTCCGGCGGGTGCTTCCAAGAATCATCCTGAACTGATAACCTTTCTGGAGACTTTATTCTGCTGGGTACTTCCAGGAATCTTCCTGGGCAACTCTTACTGGGGGCGCTACTGGGAAGCTCAAGTATCATACTAAGCGAGCCACTCGGGAAACTGTACTGAGGTCTTAAGAGTCATCTTAAGCAAACGGCCCTGCTGAGGAATTCAAGCATCATCTTGCACTGCAGACTTCGCTGGGAATCTCAAAAATCATCTTGAGCGAGCGAGCGACCGTGGGGATCACACCGGGGTCTTTAAGAATCATCTTAAGAGAGCGACCTTGTTGGAGAGAATATCAGGAATCGTCCTGAGCAACTGGTCTTTTGGGATACACCTGTTCAACGAGGATGATAATGACCTAGATCATGCTTATGATGCATATGCTTCTGCGCTATGCCCCACACGGTGGGAATGATATGTATTTATGCTAAATGCTATGCAATCATGCACAATGCTATTGCAACGTCAGATGCTATGCAGTCATGCGCAATGCTATGCAATCATGCACAATGATGCAGTGTTAAATGCTATGCAGTCATGCACAATGATGCGATCCCATCAGCAAAATAAATGCCGAAGGGGGAAATCCTCCTGTCAGGGAGAAAGAACCACTCAGGTGGAGGAGTCATCCTGCTGAGGAGAGCGTGAACACGCCGATATCAATTAGGCTCTGTCTGGGGAACTGATCTTCCGTTGATTGCTGCAGGGAAAACAACTTCAGCCGACTGCGGCAGGGGGCGAAGCTCTACGAGAACTTGGATCTGCTGATATCAATCGCGCGAATGAATTGCGCAGCCGTCTCGGCTACTCTTCTGGGGATGACCACCCTGTGGGGAACCAACTTCAGCTGTTCAACATTCCACTGGGGAAAAACCAATCATGATCTGATCAACTTCCAAGGATTCGGATCTCTTGGACATCTGCAAACTCGGCTGAGGAAGGAGAAATCATTCTGCTTTGCTGGAGAGAGTGCGACTCAGGGGGAAATACAGCATCGGCTGCTCCACGCTCTGCTGGGGAACATCGATCATGATCTGATCGACTTCCAAGGATTCTGCTTTTCTGCGGACTCAGCCGGGGGGAGAAATCATTCTACTTTACTGGAGATTACGACTCTGATGAGGAGTTTCAATTCCGCTGGGGAAGAAAGAATCATCTGACTTCGGGGGAGAGTACAACTCTGCCGGGGAATACAACATCAGCTGTTCCAACACTCTACTGGGGAAGAAGGAATCGTCCATCTTCAGGAGAGAGCCTGATTCTGGTGAGGAATCTCAATTCCACTGGAGACTTCAGTCTGGCACTATCAGTTACTGCATACTTCGGCATACGACTAGCTTCCTGCGAAACCTGCACTTGTGACCCGGTGCGGGGGAAAATCCCGCTTCAGCGACTTTACTGGGGAAGAACACGAGCTTCGGCACCCGAACACTTCTCTGGAATCCGCACTTGTGACCCGGTGCTGGGGAAGAATCCACTTCAGTGCTTGACTCAGCTGATGAGGTGACACTCCTTCAGGATGCGTCTGCTTGGGGAAGAGAATCACCTCTACCTGGGGAAGACATATCAATGCTCACTATTCTGATTCTGATTCTGCGGAGGAGAGACTACTGAACTCTGCTGGAGAAGGAGGACTCGCTCCGCTTCGGGGATATCAATCCTGGTCTACTGAGGGCAATCTTTACCCTAATCTGATGAGGGGTAAACGCCATCTCAATCTGCTGCAGTCTCAAACTGTACAGGGGGAACGACCTCAAACCGTACATCTCTGCGGAGGAACAATCCTGATTCAACAATGTCAACACAGGGAATACAGGCTACCAATCATGGAGTCAAGCAACAAGTTATGCTGTAGGATAGCAACCCAATGACCGCAAGGCTTCTTCAGAAGGTTCAGGTTTCGGCAGGGTAATGCCACGATTCCCCGATACTCAATTCTTGCTAGGGTGAACAAACTCATTTGAACAACTTGCCCCAGTGCATTTCAACTTGCCCCAATCCGACCTTTGGGAATAATTCATTCTGAGCCGAAAACAACTGGCAACAAGACAATCTTCAGAGGGCTTGCCCCAGCATCTGCACAACGGGAGGATTCATCCTCAACTAATCAACTCTCAGCATGGTCGGCTTCAATATCTCTGAAGTAGTTTGCCCCTGAACGAGCGATGAGCGACTCAACATGCTCTGATCGAACACTGGAGGGATCTGCCCTTAAATCGCAAGGATTCCGGATAACTGCCCCTGATTGGGTCTCGAGAAGATTCACTTCCGATCAACCGCTGCTTGCATAAACTGCCCCTTAATCAACTGATGCTCCGGGACTTGTCTTCAGACAAACTGATTCCAAACTCACAGGAAGTCATTGCCCCAGATTCACAGGGTTTCAAAGCATACCATTTTGATCCAGACCTCTGGCGATTCAGTCCTGATTGACTATTCCTTGCTGAAGTTCCTTCGTATCAGCTACTAACCTGCAACTAAAATTGTTTATTCACGAATAGTAATTTTAATGCAGTGTTCATGCAAATTTCGAAAAAATGTTGTACTGTCACTCATTTACGTGTTATGCTAGTGAGTGACGAATGAACCAAAGAGTTCAAACGTAATGCTGATGCGATCAGTGAAAAATGCAATAAGGATATGATTAGCAAATCATGAAGGAGTCAGGTTACTCAACCTTATCGTAATGCGCTCTCAGAATAAACCCTGCCTCAATTAGGTCTTTTAAGGGTTGCATCGTGGTCGGGTTCACGGTTCGTGAAACAAAGGATATTTGGCTCAAATTATGATTTGTACCCACCCCTTCTACGTGATGTTCTCCGATCCTAAAGTCCAGTTAGCTTAGCTCGAGCGCTCGCCTCTTCGAGAGGTATGTTTGAACATCGGGAACAACTGGTTAAAGAACTCACAAGGGTTTCAGAGTGACAGTTACCCCTTTTTCGTTTTCGGTGTCGGTGTCTACACGACTTTGTCCTTGTTCGAGGATTTTTTATAATCCTTTCTTTTTCATTCTTTTGTTTTGATTCCCTGATTTTGCCTGGACTGACTCCTTTTGAGTTCTTTTCAATTTCTTTTTGAAGTCCAGCGGGATGCCCTGATTTTTTGCCTAAGTATTTGCTTTCTAGCTTTTTCTTTTTTACTTAGCGGGCTTTCTTATTTCTCTTTTTTTCTTAGAACAAGTCGTGCGACACTGGTTGTCTTGATTGCTCCGAAATGATTATAACTGTCTCACTCCTGATTGGTGAGGTTTAACCATTGTGGTTGATGAGGTACGACCTCTGGAGAGGAATACGATGTGATTGGTCCTCGAAGGACAACACTCCTCTGTAAGACTTGAACGCTTGATCAAGCTAACTGACAACTACCCTGCCCCGGGTTAAGATGCGAGGGTTTATCAATCCGAAAGAAACTCCTACTTCTCGGCTCGAAGTGGTTAACAAGGGATTCTCCTCCTTATTTCTCCGGTGTTTAGGGACTTGAAACAATGCCTTGTACGTCATCGGCAAAGTTTTATCTGAAAGCAATACGATCATCGGTTATGCGTATTCAGTTTCATCATCCTCCCTCCGCTCATTGCTAATCATAGTAAGAAATCGGAGTAAATAAAATGCAAGTGCCAGTGCAATGCAGTAAATGAGTGACAACGACATAACTAATTCAGAAGAAATGCATAGTCACTTTATTATCATTACCATTCGAAACATACAATGTTTTACCAACAAGTAGCAACTAACAGAAAAGAAACTACAAGTGCAAAATGGTAAAAAGTCCGAGGACTGCCAATGTTGAGGACGTCTGCCCGTCTGGATCACCAGCTTCTGGAAACAACCCTCTGAATCTACGAGCTCAGACGGCTGAGAGGTCATCACGCACAACCAAGACTCCATCTGGAAAGGAAATGCACCCTTGGTCGATCAATTGCTGGACCTTTGCCTGGAAAGCCTTGCAATCTTCAGTTGAATGCCCCAGAGATCCACCATGGTAGCCACACTGAGCATGAGGATCGTACCCTGGAGTGTAAGGCTCTAGCACGGGCTTAAGAGCTTTCGGTTCCACCAAGGAATTCTGAACCAACAGTGGAAGAATCTGGCTATACGGCACAGGCACTGGATGGGGAGAAGCAATCCTTTGTTCCACGTGGTTGCGAGGTCTCTTGTGATCCCGGGGCTGGTATTCTTTCCGCCCAGGAGCAATGGTCTCTCGTTTAGACGCTTGCATCCTCGAACTTGATCCAGGTAGAAACTGCGAGCGAGGCGATTCAGTCACCAAAGGTCGCGGGACATATTCCAGATCTTTCTCAGCTTCAGGCAAAGGAGTGGAATCATCCACTTCTCCTGCAGGGTAGGGGATAAACTTTCCCGATGTTCTCATGCCGCCCGGCACAAGCCTAATCGTCCTCGAGTCGATAAGGTCCTGAATCTTATTCCGGAGAGCCTTACATGTTTCAACATGGTGCCCCGGTGCTCCTGAGTGGAAATCACAATGCAAGCTTAGATCAACGTCTGATGACACGTCATCTGGTGGATTTAAGGTCCGAAGCTTGAGAACATGGTTCTGAACCAACAGCGGCAGCAGCTGGGCATAACTCACAGGTAGTGGGTCTAAAGCTCTATCAAGTAGCTTCTTCTTTTGACCATAACCTTCAGGATTATTCTGAGATGCTCGGCGCGGCTGATGACGAGACAGGCCTCGAGCTTCATGCTGTGTAGAGGGTCTATGAGGTCCACTTGGCTTCAGCACAGGTGGCAATGACGGTAACGGAGGAAGCACTCTGGTCTCCTCCTTGGGTGCTTGACCACTCTCCTTATCTAGCATACTTCTCACCACTCCCATGAGAAAGCTCAGCTGATTCTGCAGCTGCTGATTCTCCTCTCTGAGCACTTGCTGGTCCAGACGCACTGCCTGTATGTCATTCATGACCTGCCCCAGCTGGCTTTGGACTTTCTCTAGTTCAGCTTGTATCTGCTCCATTAGTCTGAGCTGCTAGATTCTGAGTCAAACCTGCAAACACAAGGGTTAGAAGACAAGTCCCGGCTTCTGCCATGCAAGATGAATTATGGGTGTCTGTACGTTCAGGAGATCACCCCTGATTCTGGTGTCAATGTGCCAACATAGTGTCAATGCAATGATAAGACTGGATTCATTCATGGAAGAAGATATCTCATATTGCTCGGGACACCAAGATCAGGGTACGAAACGCGCCTGTAGCACAGACACATGCTAATGAAATGCAAACATGAATATGCAAGCTAATGCAAAATGCAGGTATGCAACAATGTATCCGGGTGGCTGCTGTGGAGATTCGATGTCAACAGTCACTGATGAGAAGGAAACCCCAGTGTAAACCCCTGATCTGATCTGCTGTGAATAACCATCTGGTAGGATCGAGATCAAACTTCTGCTCTGTCAAGAACGAAGGCCTGATAATAAAGACCCTGGATGCAAGATCAAGGAATATCTGTTGATGAAGTCTTCGGACCCCAAATCAGAAATCTGTCTTATCAAGAACAAAAATACAGCTGCTGATGAGATCTTCAAAACCCCACTCAGAATCTGCCCTATCAAGAACAGAATAACAACTGCCGACGAGATCTTCAGACCCCACTCAAAAATCTGCTCCCTCCAGAACAAACCTCTGATAACAATACTCTGATCAAAGCCTGCTCTATCAAGAACAGACAAACATCCGATGATAAAATCCTCTGATCAAACCCTTGCTCTATCAAGAACATTTCTGCAACTGAGAACCCAACATAATTGATTCACTGTCAAGAAAACCAGGTAGTCTGGAGGTCAAAGTTTCCTGCAATATCCCAACCCCACTCACAGGTATGATGGACCTAATCCACGGACAAAGGTACGGCATCCTATGCGGTCGTCAGCGTCACAGACATTCATGAGTGACAATACGATTCCCAGAAGGAGTGGCATCGTCAAGTCATGAAGAGGCCTCTCTTAGCTGACTTCCAAATGATCGGTCCCCAGGGTCGACAATCCTTACGTCTGGACTCCCCTCAGATCCTCAGGACCGGAAAGGAGCACCTCTGCAAGAATCTCGTCTGAGCGCAGATTTTCGTAGGGAACTGTGCCTGCTCAGCAGACAGGTTCGTCTACTACTTCTCCGCAACTATATCTAGGTGTGTACTCAAGCCCAGGTCCGGCTTTTCACTCACAATAACATCCCTCTCCCACAGCAGCACAGATAATCATATCAAACTGGAAATAAAATGCGGGAAATAAAATGCGGGAAGTAAAGATGCGATAAATAAACGCAACCCAACAAGCAAACACACAAACGATAGGATTGACTCGCGCAGGGGATGGGAAACGGTCCCAGCATAAGGGATGGGAAAAGTCCCTAGATGCTATGAGTCCCCAGCAGAGTCGCCAGCTGCTGGGGACGGTCCCAGGCAGCTAGGAAGAAAATCCAAGGCGAGACTCGCATAGGGAAACACCTGTACTTCCCCAGCAGAGTCGCCAGCTGTCGCTTGCGCGAAAATGAGGTGCCGGCATGACAGAAGAGTCGCCACCTTTCGTTATTTATCCCTCAGAGCGGGAAAGGAAACGATCGGAAAAACCTGACGAAAAAGGGTAAGACAAAGTCATCGCAACCATTGTCTGGGTTCGGGAGTCGGTTACGCAAGGGGAAGGTATTAGCACCCCTCACGTCCGTCGTACTCGACGGGATCCTCGCTTGTGTGTTTACTTGGACGGGTTGGTTATAATCTATCTACCTATCAAGGCTGGCTGAAAAAGAAAAGAAAAATGACTCGGCAAAGCGTCGCACTTTATGCCTACGTATTCTCATCAGAGAGTGAGAAATCAGAGTCAACGTAGTTCGGCTAACTACGGGGGAAAGGTTGCTCGCTAGGATATCGCATCCTATGCCTACGTACTTTCATCTGGTATGAAAGATCAGAGCAAACGTAGTTCGGGAAACTACGGGGAAAAATGGCTCAACTAGGAGGGAGACTATCAAGTCCTACTGTTATCATGCCATGGATTCATCCTATGGTTGAGGTTTGAACAGGGAACTCCTAGATGTTGTCATGCATAGGTTTCAACCTAAAAGTCTATCATCAAATCCTCGTCAGAAGAAATGAGAGTCCTAAGGGATCATGTCAATGATACACAGAAACAGACAAAAACATCAGCTTTAACAGTAAAATGCATGCAATGCAAGTGAGGGAGGAAATGTGTGTGGGGTTTCAGCCTCCACAAGCTCATCTCAACCTCAAGCCAGTCATGAAATAACAGTAATCATACTGAAAATAAACAACACGCCATCAAGCAATAACAGATAAAAGAAATGAAGTGCCATCAGGCAAACAAAACACAAGCCTGAGAAAGAAAGAATCTACTCTCTAACCCTAATCACAGAATCTAATCAAATCTAAGCAAAGCTCTCAAGCAACACCCTAAACAAGAGAAATCAATCCCAGTCTTCAAGCTTCAGAACAAGCTTACCAAAGAAAGGGAGCTAAGCAAGCAGACTCATAGTGTCTTCCTCAGGAAAGCACTAGGAGGTGTATACTCAGGAGTCATACCCTATGTGGCTCAACCACTGTGATCAGTTTACATTCCTCCTCAGGAGAAATTAAACTCACAAGCAGGCTCCAACATCACTGGATATTTAAAAAATCCTATCTGAACTAGTGGAGCTAAGTGAATAGACTCATAGGACCTTCCTCAGGAAAGTACTAGGAGGCTTCCACTTAGGAGTTGTACCCCATGTGGCTCAACAACATGTGATCAGTTTACATTCCTCCCCAGGAGAAATTAAACTCACAAATTGGCTCCAACATCATTGGATACTTGAGAAATCCTAGACAAACTAGTGGAACTAAGTGAATAGACCCATAGGACCTTCCTCAGGAAAGTACTAGGAGACTTCCACTTAGGAGTTGTATCCCATGTGGCTCAACAACATGTGATCAGTTTACATTCCTCCTCAGGAGAAATTAAACTCACAAGTTGGCTCCAACATCATTGGATACTTAAGAAAGAGGTGAGAAGGAAGGATGAAAGTCATTCATAGTGCCTTCCTCAGGATAGTACCATGAACTTCCTTCAAACTTCAGGCTCTCAAACCTCACAGACTGGGAACAAGACAAGCTCTGGATCTCTGAGTCTTGATCTACAATCTCCTCTTCATGATGCTCTCCATCAATATCCTCAAGGCAACACAAGCCCTTCAGCAAATTCCTCAGGATGAACCCCACAGGTGAACAGATAACCCACTGAACAGACCAAATCATCAGGCAATCTTCAGAAAATACCTAAAAATACTAACACAAGGGGGAAAAATCTAGCAATTATTCACAAGGGTCTACAATATCTATCCATAACATCTACAAAGGTTTCTACCTAAAAATCAAGATAAAACTCAATCAAGGAAAGGGATTCATCACCTAAACACATTCTAAACCCTAATCAGGACACCCTAAGTCTACCCTAATTAAACTAATCAAGATTTAATTCTAAAAATCTAGAAAAAAATCCTATGGGGAACTATGATTCATCATCTAATTGCACAAAAAAGAATGGATAAAAAACCCTAATGGAAAGTACTAAAACAATTCCTACAAAATCATGATACAAAATGAAACAATTAAAAAGCTATTTAATTGGAAAATCTATTAAAAATATTAAACCTAAAAATAAAAACTCATTTTTATTTTTATAATTTTCTACACATTTTAATCTACTCATAGAAAAAAAAGAAGAAATTAAAAAGCATTTTCTATCTATTTTTAATGAATTTAACAAGACAGAAAAATAAAAGAAGAAAAATAAAACAATTTAAATTAAATGAAAGGGTGGGGGTATGAAAAGCAATGAGCGCTAGTTAAAACTGACTGGGCCAAATAAAGGTGGGGTGCGAAGAGAAACTCTGGGCCCAGAACGGTCCTTTAATGAAACGACCGTGTTTCATTAGATTTGAATCTTCCCTCTATTTTCTCAGCTTAATTCACAGCCGTTGGATCTACAGAATTAGTCAATATTAGAAACTGATCCAATGGATATCCTTTCGTCTTCTCCAAACGCATTAGGGTTTTCAGAACCCCCACCTCCATGCGCAAACCTTCGAGCTCTCCTATCTCTCTCCACACGCCATGGTTTGCCACGACTCCAAAACAAAAAATCATCTACTTCTCAAGCCCTACACAACCCTACGTGCAGCTTTCCATAACTCACCCTAGATTGTTCTAACCGAAGGCATCAACATCCTGGTACCACCATGGTTCAGAGTTTTCAACTGATATCAATCCTCGCTAAACTCAAAACCAAGGCTACAAACTTGTTCTTGATGTTATCCTGATCATTTTAACCTACTTCAGGGTACCTAAAACTTCCTAAACAGATAGTTCTCGAAACTTAAAGAATCTGACACCTGCCATGAAACTCCATGGATCATGCCCTAATTCTCAGAATTTGATCAGCTAACCTAGCTTAACAATTCTACACCTAGAATCTAAACCATCTATGTATAATTATGGTGAAAAAGAGAGGAGAAAGAACCTGTCAAGGAACTATGGTGTGTGATGCTTGAGCACGAATCAGGGCTTGCAAATCCTTCAGGATGATCCTTTGATGATGGATAGCCTTCTGTTTGCACAATTCTTGAAGAAGAAGACTTGTAATGGAAGAATTCTTTAGTTGCTTCAACTTGAAGCAAGAGCTTTAATGGCTATCTCTCTCTCTCTCTCCTCTGGCTTGGCTCAAGTTTCACCAACCTTAGACTCTCCACAATGCACTCTTTATATATTGATTGATTGGATGCTTCTAGATTCATCTAGAAGGGTGTGGAAGTTTCTTGAAAATTCCATGATATTCCATAATGGTTATCTCATCTCATATGCCATGCCTTGTTATTTTGTCTCAAATTCTCCTTACATGAGTTATTAAGTGAGGATGAGTGAAAAAACAAGTGTGTCTTTGGCTTATGTAGGGTTTTTCACCATTGCCTTCTTTTTCAAGTAAGAAATTTCCAAAGGAAGTCCATTTTTGGAGCCTCAAATGAAAATTCTACTTAAACCAAAGTTCTTAAAATGGTTTTTCCAATCAAAATGATATATTGGATGACCCATTTTGGATTTGTGGATCTCCCAAATCACTTTTCAATTTCAACTTTTCAAAGTTATAAGTCATTTTTAGTTCATTTTTGACCAATCATGGAATCTTGTGCTATGAGCTTTTTCAACAATTTGTGACCTTCTTTCTAGACTTAAAATCACATTTTGAGCAACTTTCATGTTTTGAGTTTTTCCATTTGAGGCTTGGAAATAGGAGTTTTAGGCATTGGCTAAAATGACCTATAACTGACAAATGACCAAAATACCCCTGTCTTGTTCCAACCATAAGTTGAGTTCCACAAATCCAATCAAGGACTTCTACCACTCAAATTAAAGCTAAGAAGATCCTCTTCAACATTCATGTTGACCAAGAAACCATAGGAATCATCCTACTAGGGCAAAAGTTGTCTGCAAGTTGGGTGACTTTCAAGGACCCAGATTCACACACCTCTGCTGACCTGAAATTTGTCAAAACCATAACTTGAGCTCTGTAACTCCTATCAAGGACTTCCACCACTCAAATTAAAGCTAAGAACAAGCTCTACAACATTCATGTTATGGGGAAGATGAGATGACAATCACATCTAGAGCTAAAACTGCCTGGAAGATAGGGATCAAATTAGGGTTTTCTCACTGGCAATCCTTGGAAACCCTAACTCAAAACTTCTCAAACTCCTCAATCATGATGAGTTGGTCTAGGAATCATACTTATAACCTCTCTAGGCATCATTCCATGATCTCATGGCCCTTGGATTAAGTCTCAACCTCCTCCAAATTTTCAGCTGATCTAGGGTTGACCCAGTCAAAACCCTAATTCTACCATTCATGGTTGAATCCTCTGAACTCTTGCATAATGACTTCTCTGGGCTTCATGATGGCTATCAAGACATCTCATAGGCTTTCTCAAAACATAAAGTTCATTCTCAAAGTCTCAGAATCATCTGAGGAGCACCCACAACTTTCAAACTGTGAAGCATACAACCCTGGTTTCAACCAACTCCTCTGAGGATCTATTGAACTATCTGATGAAGGTATCAACTTTCAAACACTAGATGGATAAATAATTGTTGGTCAAATTTTGGGGTGCAACAAATAGGGGCAGCTGTTGCACCCCAAAATTTGTCATCTTATTTCTAACCTTAATCGGCTTGTGTTTCACGTTCATGTTCATTTTCCATTAGGGGATACCTTTGCATTCATTGAGCTCCTAAAGACATGGGATTAAAGCATTTTCCTGCGATTTGAGTTTTCCCTATTCAAAGGTGATATATTATGCTATTGCACTCGAGTTAAGACAAAGACTGAGTTCCCAACATCTTGATTATCTTCTTTACCAAGGCTTATTAGATATCAAGGTCATCTTCGTCATGATTTTTCAAGAGGATCAGTGTACACTCAAGGGCGGGAATTTTGGTTTCAAGTCAAGTGTGGTTATTTAGTCATGATTTTGTTTGGGCATTTTAATTTTAAAATTTTTCATTCATACGACTTTATTTTTACTTTGCATATCACATATTTTATCTCGTATAATGCCTAAAAGGTCACAGGAATAATTTTTAGGAGTTATAGACAGACCGATCAAACAGAATTTCAACGGTGCATAAAATCGATGGACGAGAAATTTCAAAATCAAGCTCGCAGACGTAAATTATATTGATTTACGTTTCGCGTAGTTTAACCCGACGTGTTATTTTAATTTTTTCGAATATTTTTCGTTGCATTTTGATTAGTTTGAGCATTTTAACGGGTCAAAAATTATTCTAAAATATGACCAAATGTTGTATTTTTATGAGTCGTATATTTCATACTGATCATTTTGGTTTACACGATTTATTTTTTCGAGCACTTGGGTGTCCGACTTTTATTTATTTGAGTTCCGATTATTTTTACATTTTTGTCTAAATATGTAGGATAATTAGCGTCGTACCCCAAATTTTGCCCACGCTTTATATGGTTTCTAGTGTCACTTTATTTTGAATGAATAAAATGACACAATTAACAAGAGACTGTGTATAAGGAGTTGTGAGTGAGAGATTGTGAGTTCAAATCTCACCTTCTTTACTTTTTTGTGTTTTTCTCTATTATTTTTATTCTAACTTCCCTATTTTCATTAAAAAAAAATCATAAAAGTAGTTTTTTTATTATTTAATTATTAATTTCGTATTTTATTTAAGGTATTTTTTAAAATATTATTTTTTTCACCTTTTTCCATATTATTCATAAAAATATCCAAAAAATCATAAAATAAAAAATATTGGAAAATATTATGTTCTTTTTATAATATTTTTAATTTTAGAAAGAATCAATATGAATGATACAATAAGTCACAAAATTAAAATCAACTAAATTGATTTTTGGACTTTTGATTATTTTTATTGATCAAATTGATTTCTTCCTTTTTTAATTAACCCTAATTTTTCTTATAAATAGAGTGTTTTCTTCTCATAATTTTCAGACACTCTTGTTGTACCCCAAAATTTGACCAACTTTGTTCTTCATTTAGCTTATGTTTCATTGCTCATTTCCTTTAGCATTTTGCATTGCATAGCATTGTTCTTTTGCAGGGGATCAAGAGAGGTGGGCATCTCAAGAGGAGTTTGTCAGATATTCCTAGCCCAAGCAAGAGGTTTCATTCAAATCATCAAGGGATCACAAGTCCATGGTCATGAATGGGAAATGTTCAAGAAGCTCATTGAGTGCTTTGGAAGCCGTTGTGTAGCTTATCCAAGTTGTTATTTCATCTGCAAGAAGCCACAGGCAAAGGTGGTGTATCTAAGGTTTCATCTGGTCAACCTTAAGTCAACTGCGGATTTAAAGGTGTTTGAGACATGGTTCTAAGTTATTGGAGTCATGGGAAGTCATGTTGAGGCATTTGATATGTTATTTCAAGATAAATTCAAGGATAATCAAGAGTTTGAGAAGTTACTAAATTAGGGTTTCAGAGGGTTTGTCAGTGTAAAATCCCTTATTCAGTGCCTAACTTCAAGACCACATATCTCAAGATACAAGCTCAATCTCATTTTGATGCAAACATGATACTTGTAGATCATGTTCTTAGTTTTTGTTTGAGTACTAGAACTCATCCCTTGGGTTTGTGGAACTCAACTTATGATGCCAACAAGTTATGGGTCCTCAGATGAATGTGTTTTCAGTCAACAAAAGTCAACCAACTTCCAAGGAAATTTTGACCTAGAATCTTGTTTCATCTCAACTTGGAGTGAACATGAAAGTTGTTCCTCATGATCTTAGCTTTCCAAAAAGTCATATAAGTCCTTCATCTCATTTATAGAACTCAAGTTATGGAGCTTGCAAGGCAGGGGTATTTTGGGAAAGTGAGATTATAGGTCATTTTTCATTATAGGTTTTGTTCATACACTTATGCACTTCAAATGAAACTTTCTCTAACATGAAAGTTGCTCCAAATGATCCCAATTTCATCATGGAACACAATATTGGAGTGTATTTTGCAAGGATATGGAGATTAGTGAAGAAACTCCAAAGGAAAATGGACTTAAAATCATGATTTCAATTAATTAAGTTTGAGGACTTTTTCATGCCATGTTTATATTCATTTTGATTCACAATTTTCCAACAAGTAGAATGCACCAAAGAATTGTGAGTCATGTAAGCAAAATCACATGGAAATCAAAGTAGCTTCAAGAAAAAGTTTCAACTCCAAACACTTTAATTGGATCAAATTAAATCCCAAAAACAATTCAAATGTTCAATTCACCTTTCCAGCTACAAAATCAGATGAAATTGAGGTGTTTTGCATGCTGATTTCACGTGTGCATGAAGTGAGTTGCTAATTTGGGCATTTTCTTAATTCACCATAACCAAGCCATATTGGGCCTCCAATCACTCAGAAATACATCGTATTTAAGTTCATAAATGAAAATGAGAGCTCATTCATGCAAATTCGTGGAGGGAGAGCATAGTTGGAATTTGAAATTCAAGAGCAAAATTGGAAATCATGAACTGAGATTGAGATCATTTCAACTCAAACCAAGGCAAACATCATCTTCCTTGAGCATCAGTGAGTGGATCTGCACATTCTTGAGCAAGCTTAAGCAAAATTGAAGCTCCAACGGAGAGACTCCGTTAGGTAAGCTTCACTCTCAAATTTCTCTCATGTTAGAGCTTAGATTTATGCCATTGTTGTTGCATCTGAAGTCCTACAGCTTGTAGGAAAATTCTGGATAGTTAATTGTGATATTTGATGCATTTCCCAATTGTGTGTTCATACTTTCAATCGTGTGAATCTCTATGTTCATGTAAGATAAAGGTTTTTTGAGGCTGGATTTGGATTCTACGCAGCTTGGCGTTCAATTTGATGTATGATTTTGGTGAGGTCTAAGAACCTGATCTCCGGCCACCTTGCCGGAGAAGATGACCGGAGCTAGGGCTCCGGCATCTGGTTCACTTTCAGGTGATCCTATGTGTGTGTGTGTGTGTGTGTGTGTGTGTGTGTGTGTGTGTGTGTGTGTGTGTGTGTGTGTGTGTGTGTGTGTGTGTGTGTGTGTGTTGACCCATTGACTTGTTGTGATGGACGATTGAGATTAGATCTAACCAGCTTCCGTGGATGGCTGAATTGCCACATCATTTAAGTTATACACTGCGTTTTGATGTTTCTGATTTTTGTTTTATTTTGGGCTCCAAGTGTTATTTGCACCCCCTTCTAGTGAGGCCCATTGTTTTGAACTGTTGATTTTGCTATTTACCACGCTTCTCCTTATTTCTTTTTTTTATTTTCTTTTTATTTTCTTTTTTCATTTTTGATATTTAAAAATAGCTCCAAATATTATAAAATCCCACAACCCTTTTTGATATTTAATTTTTGATAATTTTTAATTTCATTTTCCTTTTATTTTTCAATTAAAATGGGATTTTATAGTTGGAGATGTTTTTGAAGGAATTTTCTATTGTTCCTTTTGTATTCATGCTTGCTTTTTGGCCAATTCTTATCTCCAATGATTGAGATCCATTCCTCATTTCAATAATGAGTTGAGTGATCTTATAGGATGATTTTGGCTATGGTTTGGTTCATTTTTGTTTGACTTTTGAGTCTTTTCTTTTGACCTTCGACAACCCTCATTCAAAGTGGAGCATCCAAGTGAATCAATTTCTATGATGATGCTTTGAAGTGACTCTGGTTGTATGCTCTTAGCCCCTGGTTGCCTACATTATTATGAGCTTTTGAGATTTTATTTGGATTTATTTGAACCTTTTTCCTATTTTTGAGGAAACTTGCAAGTCAAGTTACTTCTAAGGGTGGTTCATACATGCACTTGACCTAGTTTTGATGGGAAATGACCTTTGTGGATCCCTTGAGCTCTCAAATCCTCTTGATTCATATTGTCAACATGTTGAGCTGGCTGTTTGTCAATTTATAGGTCATACACTTGTTTGCCTCTTGTGCTAGGTTACATCCCTTTTAGGCTTTCCATTTGAAGTTCAAATGTTGAATGTGTTTAAGACCTAGGTCTTTCTCCATCCCCATTCTTGCAATCCCTTTTGATGTGTGTGCTTCTTGATTGGTGCATCTTCTCCTCTCGTCCTTACCTCTATCCAATGACCCTTGAGTCTCATTTGAGATGGTTTGGTCCCTCCTTTGGAGGTACTTTAAACATATCATGAATTGTGATTCTTTGAGGACTCTTTTGAGTGCTTTCTTGCATAATAATAGTGATGCCTTTGGTTGAGTGACCTTTATGAGTTCCTTGATGTTCTCATCTCATCTCTCATCCTCACTTTGTATTATGTCCTCTTCTCCTTTCTTTTGGTTTGCCTTTGGGCATGGTGATTGATGGTAGTGGTTGTAGGAATTTCATTTCTCCCATTTCATCTCACTCTTGTTTGTGTTCTTGTTTGTGTGTGTGCATTCTTTTATTTGCTTGCATTCTTTTGCATCTTATCATATGCATGCTTGAGGTTGAGATGTGCTTGTGGAGGATACTTCCCCACACTTCGTTCCTCCCTCACTTTCATTCTAATTGTGCATTACATGTTTGCATACTTCCTTTTTCTCTTATCTTTTCTTATGCTTCCTTCTTCTTCTTTCTTCTTTGCCATGCTCCCTTAGGACCTCTGATCTCTCTTGTTCAAGTGAGATTATGATAGACCTTAGGCTTGAACCCATGCATGATAACATTAGGTAGCATTCCCTTTCATCCCAATCATAGGTGAACTTTGCATGAGAACATTAGGTTGAGTCTTAGTCTCCCTTTTAGAGTTGTGTCTCTCTCTTCTCATCTTCAAAATTATTCAAATCACTTAATAAAGGATAATGAGTGTTGTACGCTACGAGCCTTAAGCATTTGGGAAATGATAATTGGAGGGCCTCCTCTCAATTGTCTATAGTGTTTAGCATATGTCCTTTGGACGATATGCGACGCATTCGTTCCTAAGTCATAGTCTTTAGTGCAACATGAATTACAAATCAATTCAATTCACTTCTTCATAAAAGACTCAAAAACAAACATCAAACCTTTTTCATCCTTCGGAATTAATTGGAAAACCTTTTTCATAAGGAGAGTTTTGTTAACTCTTGGTTCTACCGCAAACAGGTAACGCCTAAGTCTCCAATGGTTGAGTTGCATACACCTAACTGCTAGAACTAAGGATTAACCCTACTCGGGTAAAACATTTGAACCAGCATGTAGTTTTGATAGCCCTAACTACGTTTGCTCTGACTTCTCATACTAGACGAGGATACATAGGCACAAGACAGCGATGTCTTGGTGAGCAACCTTTCCCCACCTTCACCCGTAGTTTTCTGAACTATGTTGACTCTGACTTTCCCATTGCACTAGGGAATACGTAGGCATAGAGCAGCGATGCTCTATCGAGTCTCTTTTCTTTTCTTTTGTCATATGAGCATGTAGCTTAGATAGTAAACACCCTTTAGATAGATAACAAGTGTGGATCCCGTCGAATACGACGGACGTGAGGGGTGCTCATACCTTCCCCTTGTGTAACCGACTCCCGAACCCGATATTTGGTTACGATGACCGATCTTATCCCTTTTTAGTAGGTTTTCTCTGATCGTTTCCTTTCCCTTTCTTTGGGATAAATAACGAACGGCGGCGACTCTTCTGTCTTTGTCGGTCCTTTTTCACAGTAGCGACAGTTGGTGACTCTGCTGGGGATATGCATATCCCCTATGCGAGTCAATCCTAGCGCTTGTTTGTTTATCTTTGGGTGTGTATATATGTGTTTTATCTTTATTTGCATTCACATTTTACTTTCAACATTGTATATATCATTATTGTTGTGTTGTTGGGTGGGGGTGTTCCACTGAGAGATAATCCAAAACCCAGGCTTGAGTACAAACATAGCATTAGTAGTGGAAAGTAGTTGTGAACCTGTATGCTTTGCATGCACTAGTTCCCATGAAATTCGCGCTCAGACGAGATTCTACTTGATAATTTCCTTTCCAGTCCTATGGACCGTTGAGAGGATCTTAGATCTGAGGATTGTCGACTCTAGGGACCGATCATTTGGGATTCAGCTAAGTGAGGCCTCTTCGTGAGATTATGATGTCAAACCAGAAATGGTGAACGTATCATCGTTTCTCAAAAGTCTGTGACACTGATGACCGTATAGGATGTTGAACCTTATCACTCATAGGTCCATAACTGTGAGAGGGATTGGGTTATGCAGGAAACCTTGACTTTCAGACCACTCGATTTTCTCATCAGTGTGAATTTGTGTTCTTGATACAAGGGGTCCTAATGACAGTGTTGTGTTCTTACTAAAGCGAAGCGCTGGTTCTTCTCAATCAACAGCACAATAATCTTGATCCCCTGTTTGCATTTACATTTGAATTTTCATCTGCATTTTCATTAACATGTATTTATGTTGCATGTGCATATTTTCTCCTCGATTCTAGTGATCTTATTCCCTTTTCTGACATGGAGCCCTTGAAAAAGACAGTGGCATACAAGCTCCCAACTCCTGATATTGGATCGTTGCTTAATTTGATCTCTATGGCTGACAGGAAAGTGATGGAAGACTTCAAGCAATCTTATGGGAAGCTTTTGAGATGTGTATGCAAGCCTTCGGTATATGATTTTAATGGTCTTTATGCTCTTCTATAGTTCTATGACCCATAGTTGAGGTGCTTTACCTTTTCGAATTATATTATGGCGCCTACATAAGAGGAGTATTCTGTGTTATTGGGCGTTCCTATCTTAGACCGGATGCCATCCTATCACACTGATGTTGAGCCTGATCTGACTAAGCTTGCTTCTGCTCTACATCTGGATGTTTTTGAGATGAAGGGGAAGTTGGCCAAGATGAGTGGGGTGTATGGTTTTCCTTTACCTTTTCTGGTTGCTAAAGCTCAGCAGTTTGCCAAAGATGGTTGTTGGATTGTGTTTAACACCATCTTAGCTCTATGCATTTATGGTATCATACTATTTCCTAACCTTCCAGATTTTGTAGACATAGACGCTTTCTAAATATTTGCTTCAGGAAATCCGGGTACCTACGCTTCTGGGCAATGTCTATCATTTTGTTCACTACAAGAATGAGAACCGAAGAGGGAAGAATGTATCTTGTTGTGTTCCTTTATTGTACAGGTGGTTTGCTAGTCATCTTCCCAAGACCGATCCATTTGTCGACACTGCAGGTACATCAGAGTGGCTAGAGAGGTTGATGGGATTGTCTGCTGAGAACATTATCTGGTTTGATAGAGATATGCTCGGTACAGAGATTGTTTATAGTTGCGGTGGATATCCTAACGTCACGTTGATCGGAAGGAAAGGATGAATCAACTATAACCCATCCCTGTTAGTTAGACAGTTTGGGTACGCTTTGAGAGGACCTCCTAAGTAAGAGGAGATACAGGGATCTTTGTATCTCACCGGATTGTTGGAGGGTGATACCTTGGTTAGAGTTGAGCAGGCTTGGAGCAATATCCACAGGAAAGGGAAAGCTTTTCTGGGGAAAAGCAATAGTAGAGCCTATGACCCTTACCTGACGTGGATTTATGAGAGAGCGACGAAGTTTCTGATGCCTTTTCCATCTGTTGAGCCTTTATATCCTCTTATGATTGAGGAGCCTACCATTGTTGACATCCAGAGGTACAACCAGTTGTGGTTTGAGAAAGAGGAGTTGAGGAAGGCAAATGAAGAGTTGGAGAAAAAGATCATTCAGCTCCGAGGCGAGAAGAATGAAGTTGTTTGTGCGTCTAAGAAACAAATTGAGCTGGTAAACAAGTTAGGTACATATTTGACCAAGCAGATTCGCGCTCAGGAATGTTTTGGTATAGATTTGAAGGTTGTTAGTGATGTTCTTGCTTCTAAGAAGAAGGCCTTGGATAGAGCTTATTTAGAGATTTCCAGGTTTAATACTCAGTGGAATGCTACTCTCACCAACAACAAGGAGCGAGAGGATGGTCTAAAGCTACAGATTTCCAAGTTGAAGACCCAGCTCAGAGGGAAAGATGAGAAAATTGCAGCTGAGGCTTCACTCAGACGTGACAGTAATTGTAAACTGAACGAAGCGCTTGCAACGTTGGAGGACTACCAGGCTAGAGCTGATACGAAGAGGTGCATGCTAGGAGATGTCTTTTGTGAGGGAGCCTGGGAAGACTATGCTCAAGGTTTACAATCCACTTTCAGCAGGAGAGATGCGCTCATCCGGGGTTTGCTGGATAGGCCAGATCATTCAGAGACGGTGAAGCTGTTAGAGGATTTCTGTACTCGTTGTCGCACTTGATGTCTTTCTTTTTATTTGTAGCTTGTTGCTTATGCTTGTTGTATTGACCATCACCAGATCTGTTGGCTGAGGTCCTATTGATTTCTTTGTATCCAGTGTCGTGCTGTAATTTTCCTGTTGGGCTCTTGCTTATGTATGAGGAGTTTTTTCTCTATGCTTGTCTATGGGTTCTCCATTGTCTAGTTGCTACCGTGGAACTAGAATCGAGGGGGAAATAACCCTAATGCATGTATACATGTCTAGATTTTGCATTTTTGCGTCGTAGGTGCATCGGAACCGTTAACCTTATTTCCTGTGGTCCGTTAGTTTGTTTTAGGATTATCGATCAGACAACTCACTGTTACGCCACAAGAGGGAATCAACGCAGGGTCATGGAACAAATGCAAGATGAGATGCAGGAGCTTCGGGACAAAATGACTCAATTTATGGATTTGATGTAGGGTGTGGCAAATGGCCAAGATCAACTGAGGACCCTAGTACAACCATTTATTTCCAGAGTTGACAACACTGGTGTGCTACATGGAGGGACTGCTGCTAATCCGCCTTGTCATGATGATGGCATTCCACATGCCAATGCTAGTCACACAACTGTTTTCCCTCCTGGCGGAGGTAATCAGACCGAGATTCCCATTCCTGTTTCCTTACGTGCTGTAAATGGAGACAATGATTCTCAGTGGGGTGAAGATCGTCAGGAAGATGTGTTCTTGATGAGAGATATCGGAGCTGGATTGCCATCTGAGGCTGATAAGAGGTTCAAGATGCTGGAGGATAAGATGAAGAGCTACGAGAATTAAAATTCCATGGGCTTGGACATGGAAAATTTTGGGCTGATCCCAAATTTGAAGGTATCGTTGAAGTTCAAAGTCCCTGACTTTGACAAGTACAAAGGCATCACTTGCCCGAGAGTTCACCTGCGCTCTTATTACCGCAAAATGTCTACTTACTTGAATGATGAAAAATTGTTGATGCACTTTTTCCAAGATAGCCTCTCCGGTCCTTCTCTGGAGTGGTATATGAGTTTAGAGCCTGTTAATATCCGCAGTTGGAGAGAATTAGCTGAAGCCTTTGTTAAGTACTACCAGTATAATAGCGACCTTACGCCGAACAGGGTTCAACTGCAGAATCTTTCTCAGGAGAGCAACGAGTGCTTCAAAGAGTACGCCCAGAGGTGGCGTGAGCTAGTAGCCAGGGTGCAGCCTCCCATGGTGGAGCGGGAGCTAATTGATATGTTTGTTGCCACCTTGTCGGGTGTTTATTATGAGAAGCTCATTGGCAATATGTCTAGCAGTTTCTCCGATCTGATAATCACTGGGGAGAGAGTAGAGAATGGTATCAAGCTGGGAAAGATTTTAGCTGGTGAAGGATCCACATCTGGTGGAGGGAGAAAAGTGTTTGGGAATAAGAAACGGGAAGGTGAAACCAATGTTGTGTCCGGTTCTCGTGGGAGAGGTAGAAATCAACATCAGAATCAATATCGTCAGCAACAACCCTAAGTTACGAGTATCACAATTCCTGTAGTTCCACAACAATAACAACAACAACCACAACAACAACAGAATTAGGAGAACTATGCTCCACGAAGATTTCAGGATCAGGGTCGGGCGGTGAATAGACAATTTGACGTGCCTCTGATGCCTTATTCTCAATTGCTTCAGACATTGCTACAATTACAGTTAATACATAAGAGAACTTTAGCTCCTCTAACAGGACCACCACCACCGGGATACGATGCTAATGCTCGATGCGAGTTCCACTCTGGTGCACCAGGGTACAATATTGACAACTACAAGGTTTTTAAGCATAAAGTTCAAGACTTGATCGACAACAAAGCTATAAACTTTTCTCACGGCGCGCCCAATGTCGTGTAGAACCCCATGTCGAACCATGGGCCAGCAGGTGTAAGTGCTATCATTGAAGACGAGGGTTTGGATCTGATAACCGATGTCAGTGAGTTGAAAACACCGTTAAGCTTTGTGAAAGATGAGTTGTTGAAGGGAGGAGTATTCCCATGTTGTAATGAGGATTATATTGAATGTTTGAGCCATCCGGAGGGATGTGAGAAGCTGAAGAGTTGTATTAAGAGAATGATGGATGACGGGGTGCTGTAATTTGACAGAGGTGCTGAGAAAAAGACTGATGAAATAGTAGATGAAGAGAGGAATGAGGTTGCGACAATTTCGATTCCATATAAGACCATTACTATTTCAGCGCCTCCGAGGCCGCCTACAATCATCATCAGCAAAGCGGGTCATGTGCCGTATGAAAGTACTAAGGCGATTCTGTGGAATTACAAAGCTGAAGTGTACTGTAATGGGCAGAAGCAGGAGTTAAATAGCTTGCCGGTGGGTTCTGTAGATAACTTAGTTGGAGCTGGTGGAATTACTCGCAGCGGAAGAGTGTTCTCGTCACCTGAAGTGTTCGTTGATAAAGCGGATAAAGGAAAAGGAAAAGAAGTTGAGGAAACTTCTCAGTCTGGTGAAAAGGAATCTTTGGCGAAGGATGTAGAAGAGTTCATGAGGCTGATATGGAAAAATGATTACAAGATTGTAGATCACTTGCAGCAGACTCCTTTCAAAATCTATATCTTATCCTTGTTGTTGTGCTCAGAAGCGCACCGGAACGCTTTGTTGAGAATCTTGAATACCGCCTATGTACCTTAGGAGATATCAGTGAACCAACTCGAAAGGGTTGTAACACACGTGAATGCAGGTAACGGGATAGGTTTCACTGACTTGGACTTAACTCCCAAGGGAAGGAGTCATAATTGTGCGTTGCACATATCTTTTGAATACCGAGGAGTCGTTCTGTCACATGTGTTGGTTGATATAGGATCATCCTTGAACGTGTTGCCGGAGAAGGCATTAATGAAGTTGGCTACCCGTGGTATTATTTGTACGTCAAGTGATTTGGTGGTACGTGCTTTTGATGGGACTCGAAGATCTGTATTCGGAGAGTTGACGCTGCCAATTCAAGTTGGCCCTGAGGTATTTGACGTTGTGTTCTATATCATGGGCATCCAGCCGGCTTGCAACTGTCTGCTTAGACGTCCCTGGATTCACTCAGCAGGAGCTGCAACGGCCACGTTGCACCAAAAACTGAAGTACATGGTGGGTGGCAGCGTTATCACTGTATGCGGAGAGGAGGATATAATGATCAGTCACTTATCTTCATTTAAGTACGTCGAGGTGGATGGCGAGATCCATGAGACTTTATGTCAAGCCTTTGAGAAGGTACAGATTAAAGACAAAGCACCGGCTGCGAGCAAAGCGCCCGAAGTGGACATGTCGTCCTTCAAAGAGGCCCAGGCTGTGGTGAATGCCGGGGCATCGCAAGGTTGGGGTAAAATGCTGGATATACCCAACAAGTAGGACAAATTTAGTTTGGGATACAACCCATCTTCTTCCCCCTAGAGCACGCCGCGCTATAAAGGGCCTGTCCGGTTTACCAGTGGTGGTGTTACCTTCGAGCAGATTAATGCCATCTCAGATGATGAAGATGGGGACAGCAACTGTGACATGGACGCCTGGATCAAGCCATGTATCCCGGGACAAAGCCTCAACAACTGGTTTGTCGAAGCCGTCATCCAAGTGACAATCGAAGAGTAATAATTTTTTTTCTGATTATTGTATAACCCTATGTTCTACCAGGAGCATAGTGGTATTTTGCTGCAGGGCCTACTTGCTTATGCTTGAATATTACTTTATTAATCAATCAAAGAGCGTTTTTCTGCATGCAAATTTTGTGATCCTTGTCTTTCTTATTTTGTTTAACAATAAAATGGCCATGTGGTTTGTGCTTGTTTGCATATCATTTTAAGCATTTAATCATCATCATTGCAGGATTCACATTGCAGATGACACCGGTCCAGAACCTTCTATGACTCGCTTTGACTTTGATAATCCGATATTTCAAGTCGAAGAAGAGATTGATGAGGATGCAGACTTACCGAAAGAGCTAGCCAGACTCTTGAAACGCGAAGAGAAGATAATTCTACCTCATCAGGAAGAGATTGAGGTCATCAACTTGGGTTCTGAGGAAGTCGTAAGAAACGTCAAAATAGGGGCTGCATTGCAGAGTGACATCAAGCAAAGACTGATTGAGATGCTTCAAGAGTATAGTGATATCTTTGCTTGGTCATACGAAGACATGCCCAGGCTTGACACAGAAATCTTGGTTCATCGCTTACCGTTGCGTGAGGAATGTCCGTCAGTCAAACAGAAGCTTAGAAGGACTAGACCAGACATGGCTGTGAAAATCAAGGAAGAAGTCCAGAAGCAATTGGACGCAGGATTTTTAGTCGTGACAACTTACCCTCCGTGGGTCGCTAACATCATACTTGTACCAAAGAAGGACGGTAAGGTACGTATGCGTGTTGATTACAGAGATTTGAATAAAGCAAGCCCAAAGGATGATTTCCCGCTCCCCCACATTGACGTATTGGTTGATAATACTGCTCAGTTTTCTGTGTTTTCCTTCATGGACAGTTTTTCGGGCTATAATCAGATTAAAATGGCACCAGAGGATATGGAGAAAACAATGTTTATTACACTATGGGGAACTTTCTGTTATAAGGTGATGCCTTTTGGGTTGAAAAACGCAGAGGAAACCTATCAGCAGGCTATGGTGACTCTCTTTCATGATATGATTCATCATGAGATTGAAGTATATGTTGATGACATGATTGTGAAGTCCCAGACGGAGGAGGAGCATCTGGTCAACTTGTTGAAGCTGTTTGAAAGGATCGGGAAATTCAGGTTGAGGTTGAATCCTAATAAGTGTACTTTCGGAGTGCAGTCAGGAAAGCTGCAGGGGTTTATCATCAGCGAAAAAGGAATCGAGGTCGATCCTGCAAAGATAAAAGCTATTCGAAATATGCCAACACCGAAAATGGAAAAAGAGGTTCATGGTTTCTTGGGGAGATTGAACTATATTGCTCGGTTCATATCTCATCTCACAGCCACGTGTGAGCCCATTGTTGCACCCTAAAATTTGACCAATCGGGTCCCGTATCTGGCTCGATGTTTCGATGCATGACCGCATTCGCATCTGCATATCGCATACAGTGCATTTTTCAGTTGTTTTGATTTTATCGGGATCACAACCCTCGTCTCGCGTCTCAGGTGGTTTTTAATCAGTTTAGATAGGTAGAATCGCATTTTTCGGGAAGCTGTGCTCTTCCCGGTGTTTTCAGCTCGCGCTGTTGTTTTTAGGGATATTTCGGTGTCTATTGATGTTTACCGGCTAGTTTGTTATGCCCTCGCAGTATTATCCGTGGTTTTGTGCTATTTTTTGTTCCTTTGGGAATTATTAGGGTTTTCTAGATTTTATTAGCTATTTTTAGATTTTTTATAGCTTTAAAATCATTTTTAGAATATAATAGAATATTAATAGATTTTTTTATATAGCTTTAAATCTTTTTTTAGAGTTTATAGAGTTTTTAGGGTTTTAATAGTTTTTTATATAGTTTTAATAGAATATAGATTTTCTTTTAAGTAAGTAATATAGGTTTATTAGGGATTTAATAGAAACTTAATAAATTTTAGATTAGAGAATTATTAGAGTTTTTTAGATTAGTGGAGTTATTAGAGTTTTTTTAGTTTAGAAATTAATTGGAATCATTAGGTCTTAATCATTTGTTTAGCTGTTAATTAGGATTTATCGAAATTAATTAGATTAGTCTTAATTTTCAGATTAGTTAATTGAGTTTTAGTTTAGTTAATTAGGTTTAGTTTAATTAGTTTTTAATTGGGTTAATCTTTTTCTTAATTCAGATTTTGGGTTTTTTATTATCATTTTTTTCGTTTGGGCCCAGTGTGGTATGTGGAGGCCCAGTTCTGCAGAGTCCAAATCCATGTCCTATAAAGTCTTCAGTCCACGTGTATGCAAGGGAGAGGAGCCACGTTTTTCACTCTGGAGGTCCCACCTCACAATTCTCTTCACTCAGAGTCCACCACGTCATTTTCCACGCGTTCTCCCACTATCATCCCACACTCACACGTGTGCCACATGCAACCCTCACCATGACACTTGGCAATCGCTAACCCTCACCGGTTGCATGGACGGCGGCCATGCAACCACCGCCCTCAACTGTTTCCGGCCACCCTCAACCAACTCCGGCTGTCATACCAGACACCGGAAAACTGGGAAAGTCCCGAAATTCATCGTCTCCAATCATCTTCTTCTTCGACCGATCCTCATCATCATTGATCACCAGATCGTCGCCGGAATCATCATCAAGAACATCATACCGGATCCACATTTTCCAGATCTTGAATGTTCATCAGATTTCCCAGAAGATCTTCATCGATCTTCATGGAACATTCAACACCGGTCATCAATGTTCATCCTCGATCTTCATCAACCTTCCATCATCTTCCCAGAAATTCGTTCAACCTCCATCAACATCATCTTCAATGTTCATCCAATAATCACCAAGCATCCAAGATTCATCTTTCCCCAGAATTTTGAAGAACATGCATGGTGTTCATCACGTACATCAATAGCAACCTTCAAGTGTTCTTCAGATTTCTCCTTCAACCCTCAGGATCTTCCAACAAGGCTCTACCAAGCTTCAAAATCATCAAGAAATTTCCAGAAGCGCAGAGATCTTCAAACCATCTTCTCCAGGAATAATTAAACTCCCAGATCTTCACGCAAGAACATCAATCCTCAGAAATCTTCATCCACTTCATTAAAAATCTCCAGAAACTCGTCCTTCAACAACCTCCGGAACTTTCGTCAAGCCTCTTCAAATCGGTGTCCAGAAGGATCTTCAATGATTATCGTCAGGTCTTCAACCATCCCCAGAAGATCTAGCTTTGTCCAGATCTTCAAACGCGTCCAAATCGTCTTCACCTTTCAAGATACATCCAGCAAGATCTTCAAAATCTCCGGTAACACCAAAGTCTTTCATCTTCTTCAGCTTCTTTTTTTTTAAAGATCGTCGTAACTGGATCTTCATCAAGGAAATGGTTTTGTTCATGATATTAAAGTTTGTAGAGGAAAGTTGGAGTATAGAGATTTTGAATTGATAAGGGGAGATAGTGTTTGAATCGAAGGTGAAGAGAGGCTCAGAGGAAGAACAATGTTTGAAGGTTGAAGGGAGAACGGGAGAGAAACAGGGTGACGGCGCAAGGTGAACAGTGATTAGGGAGAGTGAAGATTAGGGTTGAGGGTGTGAGAGGATGAGGCTGGGTTGGCATTGGGCCTCAAGCCCAACGTGATATCTGCTGGACCACACCCCCTGTTTCATTTCTGCACCCCTCCGTTTTTTGTGTGGCTGATGGTTTGTAATGGGCTGGGCCCCAATTCCCATTGTTTTTCTGCTGTGTAATCCCCTGAACTGCAGTGTACCCCCCCCCCCCCCCCTGTGTTCTTTTTTTGTTTTATTTTATTTTGTTTAGTTTTTAGAAGAAAAAATAATATTGAAAAAGGGATTCAAGAAAAGAATATTGAAAAAAGGGATTCAAGAAAAGAATATTGAAAAAAGGGATTGAGAAAAAATATATAGAAAAATATAGAAAAGAATATGAAAAATATTTTGGAAAAAGCAATGTGAAAAGAAATATTGAGAAAAAAGAGAAAATAGTTGAAAAAGAATAGAAGAAAAAATACTAGTGTAGATTTAATATTCTTTTAGGATAATTTTTCATGGAGTTCATTTTTAGAGATAGTTTTAAAAGTCCATTTGTTAGGGGACTATTTTTCATTTGATTTTCCATTATAGATAGATAGGATAGTTTCTAGGAGTTTATTCCCAGCATTCAATCATTGTAACCATTTTTTCAGAATGTTAATAAAACGAGATTTGAGTTGTGGTCCCGAAGTAGCCGAACTACAGCTGCTCTGATTTCTCGTACCAGACGAGAATATGTAGGCATAGGATGCGATATCCTAGCGAGCACACTAACAACTAACTTTTGTTCTCTCGTTGCTGTGCGATCGAGACTTTCCCGCTGACGACTAATTGTTACCCTTTTCTCTTGCCCAAGGGCATTTGAGACCAAACCGTAGTTTTTCCCATAGGTTCTCGTACCTTTAAAACTAGTTTAATTTCTCACTGCTGTGTGAGAGCACCCAGATTAGCCGTAGTTAGCCTGAACTACGTAAGCTCTGATCTTCCATGCAGTGTGGAAGTACGTAGGCACAAGACGCGAGGTCTTGGCGAGCCAATTTCCCCGTAGTCCCGAACTACATTGACTCTGACTTTCTCTCTTGAGAATACGTAGGCATAGAGTGCGACGCTCTATCGAGTCAATTCCCTTCTGTTTAGATTTAGCAGCCGTAGATAGATTGTTTTTGCATCCTGTAGACAACCCAAGCAAGCGTGGATCCCGTCGAGTACGACGGACGTGAGGGGTGCTAATACCTTCCCCTTGCGTAACCGACTCCCGAACCCAGGTTTTGGTTGCGATGACCATATCTTTCCCGTTTTTTGCGAGGTTTACTTCGAGCGTTTCCTTTCCCTCCGTTAGGATAAATAACACACGGTGGCGACTCTTCTGTCAGCCGGCGCCGATTTTCGTAGTAGCGACAGCTGGCGACTCTGCTGTGGACCCAACGTCCCCTGGCTGCTAAGGACTGCGATAGTTCCTTATGCATGTGGGATCCAACGTCCCCTAAGAGAGTCAATCCTAGCGCTTGTTTGCTTGTCTATTGGGGCTTATTTATTGATATTATCTGTTGTTGTTGTGCTATTGGGGTGTGACGGGTGTTCTATGATGGAGAGATAAGTCGGACCTGGGCTTGAGTGCACCTTCGACTTAGAGTAGAGATTAGTGGGCGCCTACCGGCTTTGCTTGTATTAGTGTCCCGCGAAATCTACACTCAGACGAGGTTCTTCTGGTTGGCCTCTTGTCCCACCCTTTGGGTGGCTCGGGTTGCTGTTTAGTTGGATTGTCGACTCTGGGAACCGATCATTTGGAAGTTAGCTAAGTGAGGCCTCTTCAAGACTTGATGATGCCACTCCTTCTGGGAATCGTATCGTCAGTTTTGAAAGTCTGTGACGCTGACGACCGCATAGGATGTCGTACCTTGACAGATATAGGTCCATACCTGTGAGTGGGGGGGTTTTTTGCAGGAACCTTGACTTCCAACCTACCCGTTATTTTGGTCTTCTCTTCAGAGCACACGTACTCCGTCAGCAGCGCAACAATATTCAGAGATTGTATGGGGGCTGTGATCCCGTTGTTTGCTGCATTTTGCATATCATGTGCATAACAGTGTTGCATCATATTGCATATCATCCTCCAGTTAGCCAGAGTTCTGATCCAGCCTTTGTTTCCTGAAGGTGATTACCCGGAATTTGGATTGAGCAGCTGTTGATTGTCAGAAGACCGACCTAGGGGTTGAGTAGATTTGAGCAGAATCAAGCATTGAAGTCAGCTGAAGATTATTGGTAGCTATGTCTGAAGGCAATTTCCAGTCTCCTAACACCTTGACGGGGTTCACTATGACGTCCAACCCTCTGTATGATTCTATGGAAGACTTCCCGCAAGCAAACAACGTCACGGCAGACCAAGTTGTACAACCTTCTATTGAGAACCGAGATCGACATGAGCAGTTTGTTGCCCGAAATGAACGTCCTCCTTCTGTTAACAATCAAGGTGTTGCTTTCCCTGTGATGTATCCACGAAGATATATTCCAATGGCCGGGATGGTAGATCCAAGAGCTCTTGAGAGGGAGAGAAAACTCCGAGCGTTGGAAGAAGGAATGAAAGCCTTGAAAGTGAAAGATGTTGTTAACCTGGATGCTGCAGACATGTGTTTGGTTCCTGACCTGGTGTTGCCTTATAAGTTCAAAGTGCCGAAATTTGAGAAGTACACGGGAGATAGCTGTCCGAAGCAACATTTGATGATGTTCTGTCGAAGAATGACTTCGTTTGTGCGAGATGACAAATTGATGATCCATTGCTTTCAAGATAGTCTGACTGGGGCATCTTTGAGGTGGTATATGCAGTTAGAGAGAAATCAGATTCAGTCATGGATGGATTTAGCCAGAGCTTTCCTGAAGCGGTATGATTACAATATGGACATAGCTCCTGTTGCACCCTAAAATTTGCTCAACCTTATTCACTTGGTTTATGTTTCAATGTCATTAGCATTTGCATATAGAGTCATGTACATAGACCAACCATCTGCATAGCATAAGCATAGCAAGTCATTCAACAGGGGATCAATCATTATTCTCATCTCTAGAGGCCTAGCAAGAGGTTATTATCCTAATTCCATCCTACTCAAGTCATCAAGAAAGAATTTGAAAGCAAAGAGTTCAGCAGATCAAGCCTTGAGTCCATCTCCTAGCTGAGGGTGTCTGAGGATCAACAAGAGGGTTATGAGCTATGAAATGAAGACATGGAGAGCATCTAGACATTCTGAGAGACTTAAAAAGTCATTTGGAGAAGGAAACAAGTCATTGATGAGAGCACAAGAGCTATAGTTGAAGACAGTCAACTAGGGTTCCATCTGGGTCAACCCTAGGTCAACCCTAGGTCAGTTGACTGGTTTAAGAGGGCATTCAAGTCTATTGGAGAGATGTGGGGATCATCATTTGATATATAAAGAAGGATATGGAGATATGACAAGGAGAATTCAAGAGAAATCAAGGAGAAGAGGAGTTACTAAATTAGGGTTTCTCTGTAAAATCCCCTAGTTTAGGTCAAATTTCCAAGCAAGACAAGTCAAAATGCTAGCTTCAAATGGCTTCTTGGCCAACATGAAACTTGTAGAGGATCTCAAGACCTTTAATTTGAGTGGTGGAAGACCTCAAGGAGATTTATAGAACTCAAGTTATGGTCCTTACAAGTTACAGGTCATCTGGGGTGTCTGAATTTTTGTCTGTGAAAGTGACTTGACTTCCAAGCTAGTCTTGCCCCTCAAGGAGATTTCAAATGAATTCTTGGTCAACATAAGAATTGTTCCTCATTGTCTTAGCTTTCTAAAATGGTATGGTATGCCTTCATATGATGTGGAGAACTCAACTTATGGTCTTGACAAGCAAAGGGTATTTTGGGCATTTGTGAATTACAGGTCATTTTAACCTATACCCAAAACTCATACAAGGAGGCCTCAAATGGAAAAACTTACAACATCAAACTTGCTCCAAATGGGATTTTAAGTCTAGAAAGAAGGTCACAAATTATTGGAGAAGCTCATAGCATGGAGTTACACAATTGGTCAAAATATGAACTAAAAAGGCTTATAAAGTGAATAATTTCAAGTTGGAAAATGGTTTGGGAGATTTACAAATCCAAATGGAGACTTCCAATATATGATTTTGAATGGAAAAACAATTCTAAGAACAATGGTTCACACACTTTTTTGAGTTTAGAAGGAAAAAATGAAGTTATCCATGGTTGCTTATCATTTAAGAAACATAATCAAAATGGATCAAAATTTGAAAACAAGGGAATGTACAAGATGGATCTAGAATGTTCATTTGGGGTCTATATATTCATGAAATGTGCATTGATCAAGGGTTGGCCTCATTTGCACCAAGAATTCCACATAATCTCTCACACTTTTTCATAAAAGTTTCATTCCAAATCTCTCAAATTCTTCATCAATCTTCATCATAATCAATTCAATTCCACTCCATCATCATCATAGATCATAATTGAAGCAAGTTTTTGGTAGTTATCATCCATTTTCGAGCACTTTTCTCAAGGTCATCAAAATCACAAGTTCAAGTGGATTGCATGATTCAAGCTAGGAACCTCCAAGTTTGTGCATACAGAATCAAATTCATCAAGGATTGATCAAGATTCAAGTCTCAAAAGCCTCAGATCTTCCATCTCCATAGCTGTTTTGCAAGATTTCACACAAGGTAAGTTTTCATTCAAACTACTTGATCTAGTTAATTTGGCATGATGTTGTTAGTTTAGATGCAATCTAGGTGGTTAGGAGATTAGTTTAGGTGAATTTGGAACGATTTGGAGTCCATTGTTAGCAGAGGCAACAATCTGTTGGTGCTTATATCTCTTAGATTAGTGTGTTGTAATTGTAGTTTGATAGCACATGTTAATCTCCATTAGGCATAGGTTAGTTTAGGTCAAGTTTGATGAAGAGTTATCATGATGCTTATCAGTGAATATCCATGGTGATCAGAATTTACCTCGATCGGGTTGAGAGTTTTATGGAGTTTCAGATTGATCTAAGATCATAGGATTGAAGAGGGAGAGGTTTGGAGTAACTTTCATGTTCATAGCATGGTGATTCGTGGCCTGGATAAGGAGAACAGAGAGGAGGAAATTTAGTCGTGCATGGATGTTCATGGTGTTGGAAACCCTAGTTTCAGGCCAAGGGAAGAAGACGAAATCTGAGCCCTTCGTTTGGTGTAAGACCTTTGACTTGGAGGGGAATCCAATGGCCAGCGTTTGATTTCAGTTTTGGAGGGAATAGACTGGGTGCCAAACGCACCGTTTCATTAATTGAAACGGGCGGGCCTCAGACTCTTGTGCTATCCCCACCCCCAGTGTGTTAGGCCCAAACCATTTCAACGTGTTTCTGATGCTATTCCTACCCCCCAGAGTTTATTTGTTTTTTTTAATTCTGAATGTGTACTGGGCCCTAGTGCAAGCGCTATTTGCACCTCCCTGTCTGAGGGCCCATCCAATAATGAACTGGGCGAATTTCTTTTCATACCCCCTCTGGCTCATTTTAGTTCATTTTATTTTTTCTTATTTCATTTTAGTTTTTCATCATTTTCATAAAATCATAATAAATTCATAAAAAATGCTTTTTAACTCATTCTTTTCACCATATTTTCATTAAAATGTCTAGAATATTATAGAAAAATAAAATTCCATTTTTAGCTTTATTTCATATTTTTTACATATTTTCTAAATAAATAGCATAATAAATAGTTACATTTCATGCATCATTTTAATGATTTTTGTTCTCTCACATGCTTTAATATTTTTTGATCATTCTTTTCATATTGTTTAGATGAGATGTTAAGCTTGTAGAAATATTTTAGTTCCCATGTTTAGAGGTTAATTTTAGATGATTAATAAATGCTTGAATATCATGATCAAAACTAGGGTTTTTTAGGTGACAACTTAGGAAGTTCAATTTTCTCCCTTAGGACTTAGGGTTTGAATAGGTTAGTTATGGGACTATAGGGGCTATGGGTAGCTATTAGATCCCTTAGAGAAAAGTTAGGATTCCCCTACTGTTATTATTATTGTCTGTATATCTGCTGTCTGGTGTGGTGTGCCCTCCGGGGATTGTTGATTGTTTGATTGGGTATTGGGTTTGTCTGGGGCCCTGGGGAAGCTGAAGATTTGTGGAGATGAAGCTATTGGAGATTCAAAGACTGAAGATCAACTGTCAGAGTTGAGGATGAGTTTCTTGCTAGCAGATGCTGAGGAGATTAGGGTTTAGGAGCTAGGCAGAGCTCTAGATTAGAATGATTGTTTCTCAAACATGGATTGCCTTGTCTGCATCCATTCTTCTCTGTGATTCAGAGTCTCTCTAAGACACTCACCCCCTTCCTTTGGAAGGCTTGGTGATAGTGTCTATGAGATGGAACTCTTGAGAGAAAATGTCTCTTGTGTTAGAAGCAGTCTGTTCACCACCTTTGGTAGTCAGCTGGTTGCTTAACACGCAATTCACTCTTGTGATTGATCCCTCATCCTGGAGGTTTGAGCTTGAAGAAAAGCCATTGCAGAGAGAAGACTGATGATCAAAGCCCTTGTCTGAAGGCCATGAAGATGGAGATTGATGCTTGTTGAAGCCTGTAGCTGATTGGAGGTTGCTTGAAGCCAGTTGTGATTCAGAGCTGCTGATGCTGTTTCTTTTGCTGTTGTATTTCATTTGCTGATGTATTGATTGGTTTTCTGAACTGTATTGTTTGCTGTTTACCCTGCTGGGTTGAAAGTGAAGCCTGTTCACTTTTGCCTATTGTTTTCTAGGTTCGAGGTTGAGTGGGACTCCCTTGCCTCGCTTGTATTGCTGCATCCATGCATTTTACTGCTTTACTGTATATATCTGTTATTGTTTCTGTTTCTGCCTATCCCGTAGGATCTCTGTTTCTCTCTGTGCAAGAGAGGAGCATGATAGACACTAGGTCTTAACCCATGCATGATAACATTAGGTTAGTTTGTTTCCCTTCGCAACCGTAGGTTAGAGTTCTGTCTCTTTCTTTCTCAAAACAAACAGAAAAACACATAAAGATTTCAAACACAATAAAAGACACTTCTTCCGTAAAAGAAGGTGAACTCATCAAAGCGTCATTTTTGTCCGCCGGGACTGTTAATCAAGAAAACCTTTTCAGAAGGAATAAAATCAATCAAGACAGACTTGTGTCGTACGTGGCCCGAACTACGTTTGCTCTGATCTTTCATGCTGTATGAAAGTACGTAGGCATAGGATGCGATATCCTAGCGAGCAACCTTCCCCTCCTTTCCTGTAGGTAGGCGAACTACGTTGACTCTGATTTCTCGTTCCAGACGAGAATACGTAGGCATAAAGTGCAATACTTTGCCGAGTCATTTTTATTTTCATTTTATTTTCTTTTTAACCCTTGACCTATAGCTTAGATAGAATAACAATCCATACCCGAAAACAAGCGTGGATCCCGTCGAGTACGACGGACGTGAGGGGTGCTAATACCTTCCCCTTGCGTAACCGACTCCCGAACCCAGGTTTTGGTTGCGATGACCATACCTTTCCCGTGTTGTGCGAGGTTTACTCTGAGCGTTTCCTTTCCCTCCCGTGGGATAAATAACGCACGGTGGCGACTCTTCTGTTCAGCCGGCGCCGATTTTCGCAGTAGCGACAGCTGGCGACTCTGCTGGGGATCCAACGTCCCCTGGCTGCTAAGGACTGCGATGGTTCTTATGCATTTGGGATCCAACGTCCCTTGAGAGAGTCAATCCTAGCGCTTGTTTTCCCGTCGAGGATTTTGTATGGAGTTTGTATATTTCTAACCTTGTATTTTCAGCTTTATGTATTGATTATTATTGCTGTATTTGGGGTGTGACGGGTGTTCTGATATTGAGAGATAAGCCGGACCTGGGCTTGAGTGCACCTAGAATTAGAGTAGAAATTAGTGGGCGCCCGCTTGCTTTGCTTGCTTTGGTGTCCCATGAAATCTACACTCAGACGAGGTTCCTCTGGTTGGCCTCCTGCCCCTTCCTTTGGTTGGCGTGGGTTGCTGGTTAGTTGGATTGTCGACTCTGGGGACCGATCATTTGGAAATTGGCTGAGTGAGGCCTCTTCAGGAATTGATGATGCCACTCCTTCTGGGAATCGTATCATCAACCCTGAAAGTCTGTGACGCCGACGACCGCATAGGATGCCGTACTTTGTGCCAGTTATAGGGCCACCCACCTGTGAGGGGATTCAGGGTTATGCAGGTAACTAGACCTCCAGACTACCGGTTATTTCTTGATCAGAGATCCGGGTTATTTATGGAGAGTTCTGAGGTCTGTCAGAGACCATGTGGAGATTTGTTCTGAGGTCTGTCAGAGACCATGTGGAGATTTATTCTGAGGTCTGTCAGAGACCGTTTGGAGATGTATTCTGAGGTCTGTCAGAGACCATTTGGAGATGTATTCTGAGGTCTGTCAGAGACCAGTTATAGATGGGATTTGAGGTCTAGCAGAGACCAGTTGGAGTTATGGTTTGAGGTCTGTCAGAGACCAGTGTTGGAGTTCTATTCTAGGTCTATCTAAGGCCAGGGTTTGGTGACTTCTGGATGGTCTATCTGAGACCTTTCTTGATTGGGTTTAGGCTATTCAGCTGCAGCTTTGGTCCCTGTTGAATGTTACTTGCATTGCATCCTTGCATATCCATTATCATTTGCATTTCACTAACGTGTGTCTGTGCTGCAGGTGCGTTTGCATTTCCCTAGTTCTAGTGCCCAGACTTCTGAGTGTTTGATCATGACTAGCTTAAGGAGAACGGTTGCTTACAAATTGCCTACGCCTGATATTGTTCCTCTACTTGGGTTGATCTCTCTTGCTGATGAGGGTGTTCGTAGGAGCTTCCGGATGAGCTATGGTAGATTATTGAGATTGGTGTGCAAACCTACAGAGGTAGAGTTAGATGGGCTGTATGCTTTGATGCAATTCTATGACCCTGCTTTGAGGTGCTTCACGTTCTCTGACTTTATTATGGGACCAACTCTGGAGGAATACGCTGAGTATGTTGAGCTGCCTGTGCAGAACCAGGTTCCATTCATTCATTATGATGCCAAACCTAAGCCGGAGGAATTGGCAAAAGCCTTGCATGTTGATGCTTCTGAACTTGTGACTACTGTTTCCCGTGGAGTTCCAGGCTTCTCATTTCAGTTCTTAGTTGGTAAAGCCCAAGAGTACGCCAAGAATGGGTGTTGGGTTGCTTTCAACGCTGTGTTGGCTTTGTGCATCTATGGCATAGTGCTATTCCCCAATATACCGGATTTTGTGGACTTCGACGCCTTCTACTTGTTCGCCGCTGGTAATCCCGTACCTACCTTACTCGGAGATCTCTACCACTCACTGCATTACAAGAATGAGAAGGGAAGAGGGAAGAATGTTCATCTTTGTGTACCCTTGTTGAGTATATGGTTTGAGAGTCATCTTCCTAAGAGAGGATCTGCTGCAGAGACTACAGTTCCCGTTGGTTGGACGGAGCGTTTGATGAGGTTATCGTCGGAAGATATGGAGTGGTTTGATAGAGACCTGCTGGGATCAGAGCTCATCTTCAGTTGTTCTGGTTACCCTAATGTGCCATTGATAGGAAGAAAAGGGTGTATCAATTACAACCCTTCTCTATTCATTCGCCAGTTCGGATATGCGCTGAAGGATCCACCTCAGAAGGAGGAAGTGCAGGAATCTCTGTACTTCACCGGTGACGTGAAGGGGGAGTTATTAGCCAAGTTGCGACATGCTTGGACGCGTATTAACCGCAAAGGGAAGCCGTTGTTAGGAAAGAATGACTGTCAGGCCTATGCACCTTATAGAGTTTGGATTCAGGGGAGGGCTAGTCAGTTGAAGATGCCATTTCCAGATGCACCAATTCTTGATCCTATTCCGGTAGAAGAGCCGACCACTGTTTCTAGGGAAGTCTATGAACAGGTTGTGAGGGAGAAAGAAGCCTTGACGAAGATTAACGAAGGGTTAGAGCAAGAGTTAGCCCAGGCACGCAGCGAGAAGAACAAAGCCGTATATGCTTTCCAACAACAGATTGAGCTGGTAAACAGGTTAGGAGCTGAGTTGACCGAGGAAAAGAAGAAGCGTGAACGTCTGGGGCAAGAGTTCAGAAGTTCCCATGACATGCTGGAAGCCAAAAAGAAAGCGCTCGACGCGGCACACCGAGAGATATCTTCTTGCAATAAGACTTGGAATGCTACACTCACTAACAACAAGAAGAGGGAAGATAAGCTGAAGCAGCAAATTTCCGACCTCGAAGAGAAGTTGAAGTCTAGCATCAAGAGGTGTGAGGAGGAAGTGATGAACCGGTATAGTGTCCAGCATGCACTGAACAAGGCAATCAAATCCAGAGATGAAGCAGTATCTCAGAAGCGAAAGCTAGAAGATTGCTTCGGAGAAGCAACATGGGAAGAAACTGCTGAAGACGTACGCCGTGTCCTTAAGAAGAGAAACCAGCTTGTTGAAGGGCTGCTTGATCGACCAAGCCATCCGGAGACCAAGAAGTTGATAGAGGAGTACCAGACTTTTGGGAGGATTTGATCATCCCATTATTTGTATGCTTTATTTGCATAGTGCTGACCATCACCAGGATTGTTGGTTGAGGTCATGCCTTCTTTGTACTCTCAGTGATATTGTACCCTGGGCTTATTGACTCTCTCTGATATATATGAGGCTTTCTATGATTCAGCTCCGGTATTCTTATTGTCAGCACCGTCACTGCACCGGCACCTTCGCACTAGAATTGGGGGAATGAACTTCCCTAATGCACAGACACATTGCATTGCATTCATATTCATCTTGCATAACAGGTAATCTTTGAATGGTGTCTTATCTCCTGTTTTGATTCAGGTACTTAACAGGATTCCAGATCAACATCCGCACCGCTATTCTACACGATCCAACTGTCGGAAAGTCATGGACCAGATTCAGAATGAGATGCAGGATGTACGCGAGAAGCTCGCCCTCTTCATGCAGACCATGGAGGCTATAGCAAAAGGGCAAGAGAATTTGCAGGCCATGGTCCAGCCTCTGTTGGCTCGCAACGCTGGACATGGTAACGAAGATCATCAGTCTGTCCGGATTGATACTGCTCATGGAGATGGCACTCCAACGCCAGTGGCTCCGCCTGTCGTCAATGTGAATGCTGCTAACGTCAACAACGCTACCACTGCTGTGAATGGTAACGTCGGAGTTGGAAATGATGCTGCTGTCCACAACGCTGGGCTGGGTGATGTCAATGTGGGAGATAATCTCGGAGGCAATGGCTTTGTCAACGCTGGGTTCGGATTCAACGATCAGGGATTCGACAACACTGGCAAGTATGGCTTTAATGCTCAAGGCTTTGGGCAAGATGGTTATGGTATGGTCAATCAGGGCTACGGAGGTTTTGGAAACGGAAACGGTGCTGGTTTTATGGCTGGAGGTCCTGTTGGAGGTGTTCAAGGGTACGGCAACAGAGGCCGAGTTCCAGGGATGAATCAAGTCAGAGCTGGACGTAATAATGCGTATGATGGATACGGGGCTGGAAACGGTATGTGGCAAGAGGATCAACAGGAAGACGCCTTCTCTGGAGGGGGTTTTGACGGGCCGATGGATGATTCTCAAAAGATTAGAATGCTGGAAGAGCAAATGAAAGGAGTCCTAAACCAGAGTGCTGTGGGTTTGGACATGGCAACAATGGGCTTGGTACCTGGGCTGAGGGTGCCGATCAAGTTCAAAGCGCCTGCGTTCGATAAATACAAAGGAGATACATGTCCGAAGGTTCATGTACGAGCTTATTACAGAAAGATGTCAGCATACTCCACTGACGAAAGAATGCTCATGCATTTCTTTCAGGATAGTCTATCGGGTCCTTCCTTAGAGTGGTACATGGGGTTGGAGCCCACTGATATCAAGACTTGGAAGCAATTAGCGGAGGCGTTCGTAGCCCATTACAAATATAACAGCGATCTGGCACCCAATCGGGTCCAGTTGGCCGGGCTTTCGCAGAAGAAGGGGGAGAGTTTTAAAGAATACGCGCAAAGGTGGCGCGATATGGCTGCCAGGGTCCGTCCTCCTGTGGAAGATAAAGAAATGAACGATATGTTTGTCGGCACATTCACCGGGCTGTTTCATGATATGTTGTTTCATACTTCTCTGGCCAGTTTTTCAGACCTGATTTTAATGGGTGAAAAGATTGAGCGGAACATTAAGCAAGGAAAGTTCCAAGTTGACGAGTCAGCTGCATCTGGCAGTAATAGGAAAGCTTATGGTGGGCGCCGTCAGGGCGAAGCTAGTGCGGTATTTGGAGGCCGAGGCCGAGGCCGAGGCAGGGGAAGAAATCAATATCGTCAGCAGCAGCAAGTGTCGAGTGTCACTATTCCTTATCAGCAACAACCAATCCAGCAACAACAACCGGTTCAGCAGCAGCCAATGCCACAGCAGCAGCAGCCTCAGCAGGGGGCACAGCAAGCTCAGAGAAGATTCCAGGGTAATAAGCCGAGAAGGGTGTTCGAGAAGCCTCCCTCTAACTATGCTGATTTATTGCAGACCTTGTTGGGACTGAATCTGGTGGAGAAAAGAACCTTGGCACCGATAACGGGAACTCCCCCGTTCGGCTATGATGCAAATAGGCGCTGCGAGTTTCATTCTGGGGCCCCGGGCCATGATATAGAAGGTTGTCATGCTTTTAAGCACGTTGTGCAGGATCTCTTGGACAACAAGTCTATCAACTTCGGAACGACCGGTGCGAATATAGTCCAGAAACCCATGCCTAATCATGGGGCGAATGCCGTGCTGGCTGAGGAAGGTCTGAATCTGATCATGAATGTTGAGGATTTAAAGACGCCGCTGAGCGAAATAAAAAGCCGACTGTTGCAAGGAGGTGTTTACCCGGGTTGTAATGAGTACTGCTTAGATTGTTGGGCCCTGTCTGGGGGGTGTGAGGATCTGAAGAAAGGCATCCAGGCCTTGATTGATGAAGGTGTATTGCAGTTTGATAGGACAGCAACTGATGAGCCGGCAGGGGCAGTAGTGGATAATCGGAGTGATGTTGCCACAGTGACAATTCCTAGGAAGACGATCACTATTTCAGCACCAGCTCAGCGACCACCGATTACTATAACTAAAGCCGGGCCAATCCCGTATGAGAGCACGAAAGCGGTCCCATGGTCATATGGGCTAGAGGTGTATTGTGACGGGATTAAAATCGATGTTAACAAGCAGTCGGCGGAGATTGTGGATAATGTTGTGGGCTCAGGAGGCATGACGAGAAGCGGCAGGATCTTTATATCTCCTGAAGTGGAAGCCGAAAGGCTAGCGAAAGGAAAGGGGAAAGCGGTGGAGAATGTTCCGGTTCAAGTGAATGAAAAAGAAGCAGCATCTAAGGATGTCGAAGAATTCATGCGCTTAATTCGGAAAAGCGATTATAAAATTGTGGAGCATCTGCAGCAAACGCCATCCAAAATATCTATTCTGTCATTGCTGTTATGTTCGGAGGCTCACCGAAACGCTTTGCTGAAAGTCCTGGACACTTCTTTTGTCCCACAGGATGTCTCCGTGAACCAGCTAGAAGGAGTATTGGCACATGTAAATGCGGGCCACAGTCTGGGCTTTACTGATTTCGACTTGACTCCGAAAGGAAGGGACCATAATATGGCATTACATGTATCTGTTGAGTGCAGAGGGTCGACAATGTCGCACGTATTGGTTGACACCGGGTCGTCTTTGAATGTGCTGCCTAAGAAGGCTATGATGAAGCTGGATGTTCGAGGAATTTTGTGCACACCAAGTGATTTGGTAGTCAGAGCGTTTGACGGCACGCGGAGAACAGTCTTCGGATCGATTACCTTGCCTCTGCAAGTGGGGCCGGAAGTGTTTGCAACGGAGTTTTATATCATGGATATACAGCCTGCGTATAGCTGCTTGCTTGGGAGACCCTGGATTCATGGGGCAGGGGCAGTCACATCTACCCTGCATCAGAAGTTAAAGTATATGGTCGGAGACAGTGTAGTCACCGTGTGCGGAGAAGAAGACATTCTGGTCAGCCATCTTTCTTCGTTCAAATATGTGGAAGTCGACGGGGAGATCCACGAGACGCCATGCCAAGCATTCGAAGGTTTGCGCATAAAGGACAAGAGTCCCGGGCCAAGCAAAGCGCCAGGGATAGCTGTTTCTTCGTATAAAGAGGCTCAAGCGCTAGTGGAGGCAGGAGAAGCCACGGGCTGGGGCAAAGTATTGGACATTCCTGTGAAAATGGACCGGTTCGGACTGGGGTACCGACCGTCGTCATCAACTCCTTCCGTGGGGGCCCCTCATTTCAGAAAGTCAATCACCATCTCTGCCAGTGGAGTATGCCATGAATCTGTCAATGCTGCTTCGGAATCCGATGAAGGGGACAGCGACTGTGATATGGATGCCTGGATTCAGCCAAGCACGCCAGGACAAGGACTATGCAACTGGTCCATTCAGGAGCTTGTTCCTGTGACTTTTAAACAGTAATGCTTTGCTTTATTAATTGTTGAATAATCTGATGTCTTGCCCGGGGCATCAGGATTTGCTTAGGGCTGTGTTGTTATAAACATTGCTTCGTTAATCATTAAATAAATGGCGTTTTTTTTCATGTGCAAATACTGTAATCCCTGTCTTTCTTGTTTTGTATTTTTCAATAAAATGGCAACGTGGTTATCCGCTTTATACGCATTTTGAAGCACTTAACCCTTTCTTTTGCAGGATAACATTTTCAGATGACATCCTTGAACCACCTATGACTCGTCCCGACTTCGAGCACCCGGTGTTCCAGACCGAAGAAGAGGTTGTCGAAGATAGCGACGTTCCTGAAGAACTGTCTTGGTTGGTGAAGCAAGAGGAAAGAGCCATTCTGCCTCACGACGAGGTTATCGAGATTATCAATTTGGGGTCGGAAGGGGTTGAGAAGAATATTCGTATCGGAGCCGCACTGCAGAGTGATATCAAGCGAAAACTGGTTGAAATGCTCCGAGAGTATAATGATGTATTCGCTTGGTCGTATCAAGATATGCCAGGGCTCGATACAGATATGGTTGTGCATCGTCTGCCACTGAAAGAAGACTGCCCGCCTGTCAAACAAAAACTTCGCAGAACTCGCCCAGATATGGCAATGAAGATCAAAGAGGAGGTTCAGAAACAGTGGGACGCTGGTTTCCTGGCTGTGACGAAGTATCCCTCATGGGTTGCCAACATCGTACCAGTGCCAAAGAAAGACGGCAAGGTTCGAATGTGCGTGGATTACAGAGATTTGAATAAAGCAAGCCCAAAAGACGATTTTCCACTTCCTCATATTGACGTGTTAGTTGATAATACCGCTCAATACTCTGTATTCTCCTTCATGGATGGCTTTTCAGGCTATAATCAAATTAAAATGGCGCCAGAGGATATGGAGAAGACTACTTTCATAACGCCTTGGGGAACATTTTGCTATAAAGTGATGCCCTTTGGTTTGAAAAATGCTGGGGCAACATATCAGCGTGCGATGACGACTCTTTTTCACGACATGATGCATAAAGAGATTGAAGTTTATGTTGACGATATGATTGCCAAATCCCAGACGGAGGAAGAGCATCTGGTGAATCTGTTGAAGTTGTTTAAAAGGCTTAGGAAGTTCAGGCTGAGGCTGAACCCTAACAAATGCACCTTCGGGGTGAGATCGGGTAAGCTCCTGGGGTTCATAGTAAGCGAAAGAGGAATAGAGGTCGATCCTGCTAAAATAAAAGCGATTCAAGAAATGCCGACGCCTAAAACAGAGAAAGAGGTGCGCGGGTTTTTGGGGAGATTGAACTACATTGCCCGGTTCATATCTCACCTAACGGCCACGTGTGAACCATTATTCAAGCTGTTAAAGAAAGATCAAGCCGTAACATGGAACGATAATTGTCAAAAGGCGTTCGATAAAATAAAGAAGTATCTGCAGGAGCCTCCTATTTTGATACCCCCAGTGGCAGGGAGACCCTTGATAATGTATTTGACGGTTCTTGAGGGAAGCATGGGGTGTGTTCTCGGTCAACACGACGAGACGGGGAGAAAAGAGCATGCGATCTATTATTTGAGTAAGAAATTTACAGACTGTGAATCTCGATACTCAATGCTGGAGAAAACTTGTTGCGCGCTAGCCTGGGCCGCCAAGCGTTTGAGGCAGTACATGCTGAATCATACAACCATGCTCATCTCGAAGATGGATCCGATCAAATATATATTCGAAAAGCAGGCGTTGTCAGGTAGAATTGCCCGGTGGCAGATGATCTTGACTGAGTACGATATTCAATACGTCTCGCAAAAGGCGATAAAGGGGAGTGTGTTGTCTGAATATCTGGCGGAGCAGCCTATTGAAGAGTATCAATCGATGAGATTTGACTTTCCTGACGAGGATATCATGTATCTCAAGATGAAGGATTGTGAAGAGCCGTTACCAGACGAAGGACCAGAGCCGGGGTCCAAATGGCAGATGATATTTGATGGAGCTGTGAATGCTTACGGTAGCGGAATAGGGGCAATTATCACTACGCCACACGGGTCGCACATCCCGTTTACTGCCCGATTGACCTTTGCTGTTACCAACAATGAGGCCGAATACGAAGCTTGTATAATGGGGCTTGAAGAAGCCATTGATTTGCGAATCAAACATTTAGACGTATACGGAGACTCAGCTCTGGTGGTGAATCAGATCAAAGGGGAATGGGAGACACGGCAGCCCAATTTGATACATTACATGAATTATGCAAGGAGATTGTTGCCTTTCTTTGACAAAGTTGAATTGCATCACGTGCCACGGGCAGAAAATCAAATGGCTGACGCCCTTGCCACTTTGTCTTCCATGTACAAGGTCAATTTCTGGAACGAAGCTCCCCAAATCACTATCTCTCGGTTGGACAGGCCAGCTTATGTATTTGCTATTGATGAAGCGTCTGATGGCAAACCGTGGTATTTTGATATCCTTAATTTCCTGAAGAATAAAGAGTATCCGGCTGGGGCATCCAGTCAAGATCAGAAGACTCTCAGGAGATTAGCGGGTAATTTCTATTTGAACCCGGATGGCGTCTTATACAGAAGAAACCACGATTTGGTGTTGTTGCGTTGTGTAGATGAAAAAGAGGCAAAGCTTCTTATGGAGGAAATTCACGAAGGTGCCTTTGGTACGCATGCTGGTGGGCATGCTATGACGAGAAAACTGCTGCGGGCAGGTTATTTTTGGCTGACGATGGAAACTGATTGTTTCAAATTTGCAAGAAAGTGCCATAAGTGCCAAATTTATGCTGACAAAATACATGTGCCTCCGAGTCCTTTGAATGTGATGTCATCTCCATGGCCATTCTCGATGTGGGGAATCGATATGATTGGAAAGATTGAGCCGACGGCTTCTAACGGGCATCGGTTCATTCTCGTAGCAATCGATTATTTCACCAAGTGGGTGGAAGCAGCGTCTTACGCAAATGTAACGAAGCAAGTGGTGGCTAGATTCATCAAGAGAGATATCATTTGCCGATACGGAATTCCCGAGCGGATAATCACGGATAATGGTTCTAATCTGAACAACAAAATGATGAAGGAGCTCTGTCAGAATTTCAAGATCGAACATCACAACTCCTCCCCTTACCGACCCAAGATGAATGGCGCTGTCGAAGCGGCCAATAAGAATATCAAGAAAATCGTCCAGAAAATGGTGGTGACGTATAAGGATTGGCACGAGATGCTACCTTTCGCTCTGCACGGTTATCGTACGACGGTACGCACATCAACCGGGGCAACTCCGTTCTCGTTGGTATACGGAATGGAAGCGGTATTACCATTGGAAGTTGAGATCCCTTCTCTGAGGGTATTGCGAGACGTTCAGCTGGACGAGGCAGAATGGGTAACGAATAGATTGAACCAACTGAGTTTGATGGATGAGAAGAGGCTAGCTTCTCTGGCATACGGTCGTTTGTACCAAAGACGAATGAAGAAAGCGTACGACAAGAAGATACTTCCGCGAAGCTTTCAGACGGGCGACCTTGTGCTGAAAAGGATTCTCCCGCCGCAAGCAGATCACAGGGGCAAGTGGACCCCCAATTACGAAGGGCCATACGTTGTCAGTAAGGTCTTTTCAGGAGGAGCTTTGTTGTTGTCCACCATGGACGGGGAAGACTTTGCGTCACCTGTGAATTCGGACGCAGTTAAAAAATACTTTGCTTAAAATAGACCCGCTGGACAGAAAAAAGAGAGTCCAGGCAAAAATGGGGCATCCTGGCGAACCAAAAACAGAATGAAAGGTTCGGGCAAAAGTTAGGGATAAAATTGAAAAAAATGTACACCCGCGAAGTTGAAAACCTACACTGGGCGGCTTCGGCAAAAAGGGGTATCCCGGTGAACTGAAAACCCGTAAAGGGCGGTTCACGCAAAAGTTAGGGATGAGAAAAGCAAATGACTGCGGTCCGAATTTGGTATTCAATGAGCATCAATGCGGGAGAATGTGTTTGAGAAGTCAGTTATCGGATACAACCTCTTCAGAAGCGGGGATACCGGGAAAGTATTAGAGTCGGACGAGTCATGGGAGGATCAGTTCGTGGTGTTCATCTGCAATCAGTTGCCGACATGTGTACAAAATTTAATTTGTCAATATTTATGCTTCTTGTGAATACTTGCATACTTGTATATTTGCTTTGTGTAACTTCCTCTTTTCAGGAGTTACATCCCGTGTACAAAAACTCCGCCCATTCAGGGGCCCAATCAATGAAAATGTGTTATTCAGTACTTGATGCCTGTTCTTTACTGTTTTGCGCATGATAAAACGCCTAAGTTTATTGAAGCTAGCATGAGTATAACATTACTGGCCCTTGCCAACAATTGTTAAAGCTTTGAATTAACTGAGTGTAACGTCACTAACCTGAATCGATTTGGATTGCATAGGCTTGTCGTGTCTTGTTTGTGTTGTTGCAGGTTTCATAACCGTACGAGGAAGGTGATCAAAAGATTGCAATAGTGAAAGGCTTGACCCCCACGCAGGTCATGCATGTTCTTCATGAAGAAGGATAGAATTCCCCAGCTAGCCGTAGCTTATCCAAAGGACGTGCTCCAGAGAAGTTAATCGACCTCAGCAGAGTTAGGTGATTCCAAGATCGTAGGGCTGTATTCAGACAGGTTTATCGTCCCCGCAGGGTCATGCATTCTCCACCAGCGGAGTCAGTTAATTTTTCCCAAGAGAATCCAGTCATCCCCAGCGGAGTTCTCTTTTCAGTAAATGTTCTTTCCTTCCAGTGGAACTCGAAGACTAAGACTCTCCCAGGCAGAGTCGATGGTGGTTCCTGTCACTTATTTTGTCAGAGATACCGGTGATATTAGTTCACTCTCTAGCAGAGGCTCAATCATATCAGGCGCATCTGCTATTCCTCAGCAGAGTTATATTCCCCAGCAGGGGGTTACCTCCGCAAGGTATTTGGTTAGAATTATATTCCCCGGCAGGGGGTTACTTCAACAAGACGTGTGGTTTGAGTTCCCAAATGCCCAGCAGGGTCGACTTCATCCTATCAGCATTTATTTTGCTGGAATAATTTTGTAGCGTCAGGCTATCCCCGGCGAGTCTGCGTTATCCTTCCAGCATTTATTTTGCTGAAGCAGTTTCTGTACTCTAGTAGTTCAGGTGGAGAGAGCTCTTGCTCAAATAAATTACTAAACAGTCAAGATCTCGGCAGGAGATATTCAATGACAATGTCAGTTTCAGCGGTATTCCCCCACAGAGTTATCGTGATAAAACTCTCTTTGTCTCCAGCAGAGTCATTCATGCAAATGTATCTTATTTTCCCCAGCCAGAGTGGCCAGGATAAGAGTCTTCTTATCCCCAAGTAGAGTTTGTTTGTCATCAACGGGTCGCATGAATCGGAATTTCAGAGACCACCGCCGGTTATCAGAGCAGGCGTTCGATAGTTGGTTTTCAGACATCCCCAGTAGGGTCCGCCTCAAAGTCGCTGTCACGTCAGTGCTAAGAAGTTTGTGGGTGAGGATCATTGAAGAACTAAGTCCTGACGTGGACCATTTATTCCTAGAATGACGGGATTCCTTCAGAAGTGGGCGTCCTAACAAGAATCCTGACATGGACAAAGTTATCCTTCTTCGTGTTGTTGGCAAGGTGTAAGTCCTAACGCGGATATTTCCCCAGCAAATCGAAGGCGCGTGAATCCTTACGTGGACAAGTCTTATTTCCTCAGTGAGTCGAGGATGCCTGAGTCCTAACGTGGACATATCAAGACGAGGTCAGTGTCCTTACGCGGACAAATCAAAGAAATTATTTTTCCTTACGTGGAAAGAAGTGGGTCCTAACGTGGACGATGTAGTCCTTACGCGGACGTATCAGAAGTGATTCCTAACGTGGAAATGACAGTATTCCTAACGTGGAAAGAGAAAGTCCTTACGTGGACAGATTAAGATGATTCCTTACGTGGAAAAAGATGGTTTCCTTACGTGGAAAAAATGAGTCCTGACGCGGACAAATTGGAAAGAAGTTGGTATTCCTTACGTGGAAAGATCAGAGTCCTTACGTGGACATATCAAGAGCATTCCTTACGTGGAAGAAAAATGGTTTTCTTACGTGGAAAGACGAGTTTATTCCCTACGTGGAAAGATTGAGTCCTCACGTGGACATATCAAGATTGATTCCTGACGTGGAAAGAAATGGATTATTCCTGACGTGGAAAGAGAGTTTAGTCCTGACGCGGACAGATCGAAGAAGATATTCCTAACGTGGAAGAAGAAGGAAATTAGTCCTAACGTGGACAGGTGCAAGAAAAGTTGAGTCCTTACGTGGACAAGTTCAGAAATAGTTGTATTCCTTACGTGGAAAGGCTGGAGTCCTGACGGGGACATGGCAAGTGGTATTGGAGTCCTTACGTGGACAGATTGATATAGTTTCCTAACGCGGAAAGAAGATTGTTTCCTGACGTGGAAAGATGAAAGGGTTAGTCCTGACGTGGACAGACGCAGAAAAAATGATTCCTAATGTGGACAGGTGTTACTCCCAACGTGGAAGAGTTTTATTCCTAACGTGGATGATTCAGTTTACGGAAATGCAGATGAAGTATCCCCAGCGGAGTTGCCGAGGTTTTTCTGGGTTGACAGTAAGTGGAGTCCTAACGTGGACGAGTGTTAGTTGAGATTTCTTCGTATCGACGACAGACAGAGTCCTAATGTGGACAAGCAAGCAATCTGTTATGACAGAATCCTCTTCAGAACGATGAAGACAATCCCCAGCACGGTCGTGTGAGATCAGTGGGTTATCGTAACAGTCAGATTCAGCTGACGAATGTCATTCCTCAAGCAGGAGCGCAGTTTATTTCTGCAGTTGGCAAATTTCTGGTTTCACTAGTATTCAACCGTCTCGTACCGCGAATGTCTGAAGGCTCCGGGCTCTTCATCCAATCGGGTCCAAGTCGCTTGAATAGGGGCAGCTGTTGCACCCTAAAATTTGCTCAACCTTATTCACTTGGTTTATGTTTCAATGTCATTAGCATTTGCATATAGAGTCATGTACATAGACCAACCATCTGCATAGCATAAGCATAGCAAGTCATTCAACAGGGGATCAATCATTATTCTCATCTCTAGAGGCCTAGCAAGAGGTTATTATCCTAATTCCATCCTACTCAAGTCATCAAGAAAGAATTTGAAAGCAAAGAGTTCAGCAGATCAAGCCTTGAGTCCATCTCCTAGCTGAGGGTGTCTGAGGATCAACAAGAGGGTTATGAGCTATGAAATGAAGACATGGAGAGCATCTAGACATTCTGAGAGACTTAAAAAGTCATTTGGAGAAGGAAACAAGTCATTGATGAGAGCACAAGAGCTATAGTTGAAGACAGTCAACTAGGGTTCCATCTGGGTCAACCCTAGGTCAACCCTAGGTCAGTTGACTGGTTTAAGAGGGCATTCAAGTCTATTGGAGAGATGTGGGGATCATCATTTGATATATAAAGAAGGATATGGAGATATGACAAGGAGAATTCAAGAGAAATCAAGGAGAAGAGGAGTTACTAAATTAGGGTTTCTCTGTAAAATCCCCTAGTTTAGGTCAAATTTCCAAGCAAGACAAGTCAAAATGCTAGCTTCAAATGGCTTCTTGGCCAACATGAAACTTGTAGAGGATCTCAAGACCTTTAATTTGAGTGGTGGAAGACCTCAAGGAGATTTATAGAACTCAAGTTATGGTCCTTACAAGTTACAGGTCATCTGGGGTGTCTGAATTTTTGTCTGTGAAAGTGACTTGACTTCCAAGCTAGTCTTGCCCCTCAAGGAGATTTCAAATGAATTCTTGGTCAACATAAGAATTGTTCCTCATTGTCTTAGCTTTCTAGAATGGTATGGTATGCCTTCATATGATGTGGAGAACTCAACTTATGGTCTTGACAAGCAAAGGGTATTTTGGGCATTTGTGAATTACAGGTCATTTTAACCTATACCCAAAACTCATACAAGGAGGCCTCAAATGGAAAAACTTACAACATCAAACTTGCTCCAAATGGGATTTTAAGTCTAGAAAGAAGGTCACAAATTATTGGAGAAGCTCATAGCATGGAGTTACACAATTGGTCAAAATATGAACTAAAAAGGCTTATAAAGTGAATAATTTCAAGTTGGAAAATGGTTTGGGAGATTTACAAATCCAAATGGAGACTTCCAATATATGATTTTGAATGGAAAAACAATTCTAAGAACAATGGTTCACACACTTTTTTGAGTTTAGAAGGAAAAAATGAAGTTATCCATGGTTGCTTATCATTTAAGAAACATAATCAAAATGGATCAAAATTTGAAAACAAGGGAATGTACAAGATGGATCTAGAATGTTCATTTGGGGTCTATATATTCATGAAATGTGCATTGATCAAGGGTTGGCCTCATTTGCACCAAGAATTCCACATAATCTCTCACACTTTTTCATAAAAGTTTCATTCCAAATCTCTCAAATTCTTCATCAATCTTCATCATAATCAATTCAATTCCACTCCATCATCATCATAGATCATAATTGAAGCAAGTTTTTGGTAGTTATCATCCATTTTCGAGCACTTTTCTCAAGGTCATCAAAATCACAAGTTCAAGTGGATTGCATGATTCAAGCTAGGAACCTCCAAGTTTGTGCATACAGAATCAAATTCATCAAGGATTGATCAAGATTCAAGTCTCAAAAGCCTCAGATCTTCCATCTCCATAGCTGTTTTGCAAGATTTCACACAAGGTAAGTTTTCATTCAAACTACTTGATCTAGTTAATTTGGCATGATGTTGTTAGTTTAGATGCAATCTAGGTGGTTAGGAGATTAGTTTAGGTGAATTTGGAACGATTTGGAGTCCATTGTTAGCAGAGGCAACAATCTGTTGGTGCTTATATCTCTTAGATTAGTGTGTTGTAATTGTAGTTTGATAGCACATGTTAATCTCCATTAGGCATAGGTTAGTTTAGGTCAAGTTTGATGAAGAGTTATCATGATGCTTATCAGTGAATATCCATGGTGATCAGAATTTACCTCGATCGGGTTGAGAGTTTTATGGAGTTTCAGATTGATCTAAGATCATAGGATTGAAGAGGGAGAGGTTTGGAGTAACTTTCATGTTCATAGCATGGTGATTCGTGGCCTGGATAAGGAGAACAGAGAGGAGGAAATTTAGTCGTGCATGGATGTTCATGGTGTTGGAAACCCTAGTTTCAGGCCAAGGGAAGAAGACGAAATCTGAGCCCTTCGTTTGGTGTAAGACCTTTGACTTGGAGGGGAATCCAATGGCCAGCGTTTGATTTCAGTTTTGGAGGGAATAGACTGGGTGCCAAACGCACCGTTTCATTAATTGAAACGGGCGGGCCTCAGACTCTTGTGCTATCCCCACCCCCAGTGTGTTAGGCCCAAACCATTTCAACGTGTTTCTGATGCTATTCCTACCCCCCAGAGTTTATTTGTTTTTTTTAATTCTGAATGTGTACTGGGCCCTAGTGCAAGCGCTATTTGCACCTCCCTGTCTGAGGGCCCATCCAATAATGAACTGGGCGAATTTCTTTTCATACCCCCTCTGGCTCATTTTAGTTCATTTTATTTTTTCTTATTTCATTTTAGTTTTTCATCATTTTCATAAAATCATAATAAATTCATAAAAAATGCTTTTTAACTCATTCTTTTCACCATATTTTCATTAAAATGTCTAGAATATTATAGAAAAATAAAATTCCATTTTTAGCTTTATTTCATATTTTTTACATATTTTCTAAATAAATAGCATAATAAATAGTTACATTTCATGCATCATTTTAATGATTTTTGTTCTCTCACATGCTTTAATATTTTTTGATCATTCTTTTCATATTGTTTAGATGAGATGTTAAGCTTGTAGAAATATTTTAGTTCCCATGTTTAGAGGTTAATTTTAGATGATTAATAAATGCTTGAATATCATGATCAAAACTAGGGTTTTTTAGGTGACAACTTAGGAAGTTCAATTTTCTCCCTTAGGACTTAGGGTTTGAATAGGTTAGTTATGGGACTATAGGGGCTATGGGTAGCTATTAGATCCCTTAGAGAAAAGTTAGGATTCCCCTACTGTTATTATTATTGTCTGTATATCTGCTGTCTGGTGTGGTGTGCCCTCCGGGGATTGTTGATTGTTTGATTGGGTATTGGGTTTGTCTGGGGCCCTGGGGAAGCTGAAGATTTGTGGAGATGAAGCTATTGGAGATTCAAAGACTGAAGATCAACTGTCAGAGTTGAGGATGAGTTTCTTGCTAGCAGATGCTGAGGAGATTAGGGTTTAGGAGCTAGGCAGAGCTCTAGAATTAGAATGATTGTTTCTCAACATGGATTGCCTTGTCTGCATCCATTCTTCTCTGTGATTCAGAGTCTCTCTAAGACACTCACCCCCTTCCTTTGGAAGGCTTGGTGATAGTGTCTATGAGATGGAACTCTTGAGAGAAAATGTCTCTTGTGTTAGAAGCAGTCTGTTCACCACCTTTGTAGTCAGCTGGTTGCTTAACACGCAATTCACTCTTGTGATTGATCCCTCATCCTGGAGGTTTGAGCTTGAAGAAAAGCCATTGCAGAGAGAAGACTGATGGATCAAAGCCCTTGTCTGAAGGCCATGAAGATGGAGATTGATGCTTGTTGAAGCCTGTAGCTGATTGGAGGTTGCTTGAAGCCAGTTGTGATTCAGAGCTGCTGATGCTGTTTCTTTTGCTGTTGTATTTCATTTGCTGATGTATTGATTGGTTTTCTGAACTGTATTGTTTGCTGTTTACCCCTGCTGGGTTGAAAGTGAAGCCTGTTCACTTTTGCCTATTGTTTTCTAGGTTCGAGGTTGAGTGGGACTCCCTTGCCTCGCTTGTATTGCTGCATCCATGCATTTTACTGCTTTACTGTATATATCTGTTATTGTTTCTGTTTCTGCCTATCCCGTAGGATCTCTGTTTCTCTCTGTGCAAGAGAGGAGCATGATAGACACTAGGTCTTAACCCATGCATGATAACATTAGGTTAGTTTGTTTCCCTTCGCAACCGTAGGTTAGAGTTCTGTCTCTTTCTTTCTCAAAACAAACAGAAAAACACATAAAGATTTCAAACACAATAAAAGACACTTCTTCCGTAAAAGAAGGTGAACTCATCAAAGCGTCATTTTTGTCCGCCGGGACTGTTAATCAAGAAAACCTTTTCAGAAGGAATAAAATCAATCAAGACAGACTTGTGTCGTACGTGGCCCGAACTACGTTTGCTCTGATCTTTCATGCTGTATGAAAGTACGTAGGCATAGGATGCGATATCCTAGCGAGCAACCTTCCCCTCCTTTCCTGTAGGTAGGCGAACTACGTTGACTCTGATTTCTCGTTCCAGACGAGAATACGTAGGCATAAAGTGCAATACTTTGCCGAGTCATTTTTATTTTCATTTTATTTTCTTTTTAACCCTTGACCTATAGCTTAGATAGAATAACAATCCATACCCGAAAACAAGCGTGGATCCCGTCGAGTACGACGGACGTGAGGGGTGCTAATACCTTCCCCTTGCGTAACCGACTCCCGAACCCAGGTTTTGGTTGCGATGACCATACCTTTCCCGTGTTGTGCGAGGTTTACTCTGAGCGTTTCCTTTCCCTCCCGTGGGATAAATAACGCACGGTGGCGACTCTTCTGTTCAGCCGGCGCCGATTTTCGCAGTAGCGACAGCTCCCTTTCGCATGGAGTTGCAATCGTTGTCTATGGGGATCAATGAACCTTTCAAAAAGTATGCTCGGAGATGGAGAGATTTTGCTTCCAGAGTGGAACCACCGATCCCTGACCGGGAGTTAGCAGGCATGTTCGTAGACTCTTTACAGAGCCCGTACTTTGAGAGATTGCTTGGAGTTTCGCTAAACTTCTCCGAATTAGTGGGAGTCGGAGAATGTATTGAGAATGCTATAAAGATCGGAAAAATCTAGATTGATTCAAGCAGCCAGGCTAGTGAAACTGAATCTCTTTGCGACTATCAGAACGAATAAGGAGTTGTGATCAATGCAGTCATGCCAGATGTTGGGTATCCTCGAGATGAATCAGTGAAATCTGTTGGATCAGTATCTTCTATGCCTTGTTATGCTGGACAGACAGCTGTGCCTAGGGCACCATATCAGGAATCTTATGTCGCTTCCTTTGCAAATCAGCGAACTCGTGGTCAAGGTTACCAGAATCAGCGTCAGAATCAGAACAGACCTCGTAGCAACTTGGAACGAAGGAATGGTCCTTCCCATCCAGTTCATGTGCCGTACAGTCAGCTTTTGCCACAGTTGGTCCAAAGTTCTTTGGTGGAGCCGAAAGTTCTCAAACCCGTGCCAGAACCTTACCCTCCTAGGTATAATCCCCATGTTCAGTGTGGTTATCATGGCGGATCACCGGGGCACTCAACTGAAGATTGTAAAGCGTTTCAGGCGAAGGTACAACAGTTGATCGACCATGATCGCATTTCCTTTCGAGAAGGACTTCTGTTTGTTCATACCAACCGCTCAGCTGTCTAAGCTCGTAGATTCGGAAAGTATTCCCCAGCAAAAGCCAGTGATTCAGACAGGCGGGCGCCTTCAGCATTGGCAGTCCTCAGACTTTATATCATTTGCATTTGTAGTTTCTTTTCTGTTAGTTACTACTTGCTTTTAAACATTGTATGTTTCGAATGGTGATAATAATAAAGTGACTATGCATTTTTCTGAATTAATCATGTCGCTGTCGCTCATTTATTGCATTGCACTGACACTTGCATTTTATTCACTCCACCTTGTCACCGTGACTAGCAAAGATTGGAGGGAGGATGACGAAACTGAATACTCATAACCAATGATCGTATGCTTTCAGATAAGACCTTACCAATGACGTACAAGGCATTGTTTCAAAATCCCTAAACACTGGAGATATAAGGAGTTAGTCCCTTGTTAACCACTTCGAGCCAGGAAGTAGAAGTTTTTTCAGACTTTTAAACCCTCACATCTTAACCCGGGGCAGGGTAGTTGTCAGTTAGCTTGACCGAGCATTCAAGTCTTACAGAGGAGTGTTGTCTTTCAAGGACCAATCAGTTTATACCTTTCAATGGTTAAACCTCACCAATCAGGAGTGAAACAGTTACAAACCTTTCGGAGCAATCAAGACAACCAGTGTCACACGACTTTGTTCCAAAAGAAAGAAGAAAGAAAGCCCGCTAAGTAAAAAGAAGAAAAAGCTGGAAAGCTAATACTTAGGCAAAAATTAGGGCATCCCGCTGGATTTCAAAAGAAAAATCGAAAAGAACTCAAAAGGAGTCAGTCCAGGCAAAAATTAGGGAATCAAAAGAATGAAAAAGAAGGGATAGAAAATTTTTCCCCAGCGAGTCACAAAGTCGTGTACACAGACACCGAAAACGAGAGAGAGTAACTATCACTCCGAAAAACCTTGTGAGTTCCTTAACTATGGTTCTTACCATTCAACATACCTCTCGAAGAGGCGAGCGCTCGAGCCACGTTAACTGAACTTTAGGATCGGAGATCATCACGTAGAAGGGGTGGGTACAAATCAAAATTTGAGCCAAATATCCTTTGTTTCACGAACCGTGAACCCGACCACGATACAACCCTTAAAAGACCTAATTGAGGTAGGGTTATTCTGAAAAGCGCATTACGATAAGGTTGAGTAACCTGACTCCTTCTTGACTTGCTAGTCACATCCTTGTTGTGTTTTTCAATGATCACGTAAGCACTACGTTTGAACTTTGGTTCATTCGTCACTCACAATCATAGCATGTAAATGAGTGACAGCTCAAAAAATTTTCAAAATCTGCATGAGCACTGCATTAAGATTACCATTCGTGAACAGACAGTTTACTTGCAGGTTAGTAGTTGGCATGAAAGGAATTCCAACAGGGAATAGTCAAGCAGGACCGAGTAATTCAGCAGTCTGAACCAAAATGGTGTATGTTGAGAAGACCTGTGAATCAGGGGCATTGAATTCCAGTGAGTCCGGAATCAGTCAGTCTGAGGACAAGTCCCGAAGCTTCGGTTGATCAGGGGCAGTATGCTTGAGAAGCAGTTGATCAGAAGTGAGTCTTCTCGAGAACCAATCAGGGGCAATTATACAGAACGTGGAGATCTGAAAGCAGATACTTCAGGTGGATAATCAGATCAGGTTAAGTCGCTAGAACGCTCATTCAGGGGCAAGTCACCGCAGAGAGTGTTGAAACCAACTGGGTTGATCGGGGTTTAATGGAGATTGAAGTCTGTTGTTGTATAGATACCGGGGCAAGTAATCTCGAGGTCGTCTCGTAGCAAGCTGTTCAGAGCAAGTAATCCCAAGATTTAGATTGGGGCAAGTTGAGTGCACTGGGGCAAGTTATTCAAGCCAGTCTGTTTATCCCCAGCCGGAGTTAAGTATCGGGGAATCGTGTCATTACCCTTATCAAAAAACCTTAACATTTCGAAAAGGCCTTGCTGTCGTTGGATCGTTGTCTTGCAGTCTGAACCTGTGCGTGTCAGTAACCAGTCGTTTCCAAAGTCCAGTTCTCGCCTGGCAAACCGGTAACCAGTTCTCGTCTGGCCCACCCTTCCGTAAGCATCAGTGCCCGTCTGGTGTAGTTTATTGTAAGCATCAGCTCTCGTCTGGTGTAGTTTATTGTAACCAGTTCTCGTTTGGGTCACCGTTTCGTCAAGTGTTGTATCAGTTCTCGTCTGGTACATGTCGTTGCGTAATCAATTCTCGTCCGATAACCTATCTTCCTATCAGTTCTCGTCTGGTAGCTTACTCTTGAATGCTAGTTCTCGTCTAGTATTTTCCATATCTTCCACTGTGTACATAGTCCATGTTTATACTAAACCAGAAAAACAAAAACCTAAAGGTATCTGACACAGTAATTCCCAATGACTCGCATGTTGTCATGTTCCCCGATACGAAGCTCAATGGATACCAGCGCTCTGATTAATGGTTGAATTCCTTGTGGATGTTGTTAAATCAGAATTGCTACTCTTCAGCAGATGAAAGTTGCGTATTATCCCCCGGAAGAGTCGAGATTGTATTTTACCCCGTATCAGAGTAGGATCAGGAGTATCCCCAGCAGATTGAGATTGATATCCGTGATAGAAGAGGCATTTTCAGCAGCGTGCTGCGCGCAGTCGACCCCAGTTTTGATCAATCCCCGCAGAGCACAGTCAGTTATCAAGGGTTTGAAGAGAGCATCCCCGAGCAGAGTTGTTTTTTCTTTCTCCCCAAGCAGGGTTGCCTTTCCATTTCTTCAGCAGGACGGTTATCCCCAGCGGATTTGGTTTCCCTTTTGCCAGCATTTATTTTGCTGAGTTGACTCTGTGATATCAGGGTACCTTCAGTGGAGTTGGCGTTTCCTTCGGCATTTATTTTGCCAAGTGTTTGCAGACCTGGTGTTCTCTGGCAGCTCGAGCCTGCATTTACATTTGCATATACCGTCATAGCATTTATACAAACATATAGCATTTCCATGCCGTCTGGGCCTCGCATTTTCAAACAGAACGCATAGCATTTCCATGCCATATAGGACATTACATCATTCTCAAGCATACGCATTTCGAAACATGGACCAGGTCGGTTACCTATTGGATTTCGAGTATGTTCACCTGCAGAGTTGTGTGGTTAAGCTTCTCTTCTCCCCCAGCGGAGTGATTATTCATTTGGTTGTTACGTCGGTACTGAAAAAAGATTGACACATATCAGGTTTCTGAAGTTGCGGCCTGTTGACAGAATGGGTGCCGAGCAGTCGATTCAGAAGTTCCCCAGGAGAATTGTCCTCAAGTTCGCCGTGAGCTGTGAGAGGACAGGATTTGATCCCATAAGAGAGATGGGAATCAAGTTGTTTGCTGTATGAAGCATTATTCCAATACTTGTGGCGTCGCACAAGTGATTGATGTTGAAAAGGAGAGAAAATTTATCAGAAAATTGACCAGTTGTTGCCGTGACAACCAGACTTCAGTTCATTGGATGCTATTCCTCAAGCAGTTTTGCAGTATATTCCCGCGATTGGCAAATTTCAGGGTTTCATTTGTATTCAACCGTCATCTACCTTTGAATGTTTGAAGGCTAAGCGCTCTTCATCCATTCAGGTCGAAGCCGCTTGAATAGGGGCAGCTGTTGCACCCTAAAATTTGACCAACCGGGTCCCGTATCTGGCTCGATGTTTCGATGCATGACCGCATTCGCACCTGCATATCGCATACAGTGCATTTTTCAGTTGTTTTGATTTTATCGAGATCACAACCCTCGTCTCGTGTCTCAGGTGGTTTTTAATCAGTTTAGATAGGTAGAATCGCATTTTTTCGGGAAGTTGTGCTCTTCCCGATGTTTTCAGCTCGCGTTGTTGTTTTTAGGGATATTTCGGTGTCTATTGATGTTTACTGGCTAGTTTGTTACGCCCTCGCAGTATTATCCGTGGTTTTGTGCTATTTTTTGTTCCTTTGGGAATTATTAGGGTTTTCTAGATTTTATTAGCTATTTTTAGATTTTTTATAGCTTTAAAATCATTTTTAGAATATAATAGAATATTAATAGATTTTTTTATATAGCTTTAAATCTTTTTTTAGAGTTTATAGAGTTTTTAGGGTTTTAATAGTTTTTTATATAGTTTTAATAGAATATAGATTTTCTTTTAAGTAAGTAATATAGGTTTATTAGGGATTTAATAGAAACTTAATAAATTTTAGATTAGAGAATTATTAGAGTTTTTTAGATTAGTGGAGTTATTAGAGTTTTTTTAGTTTAGAAATTAATTGGAATCATTAGGTCTTAATCATTTGTTTAGCTGTTAATTAGGATTTATCGAAATTAATTAGATTAGTCTTAATTTTCAGATTAGTTAATTGAGTTTTAGTTTAGTTAATTAGGTTTAGTTTAATTAGTTTTTAATTGGGTTAATCTTTTTCTTAATTCAGATTTTGGGTTTTTTATTATCATTTTTTTCGTTTGGGCCCAGTGTGGTATGTGGAGGCCCAGTTCTGCAGAGTCCAAATCCATGTCCTATAAAGTCTTCAGGCCACGTGTATGCAAGGGAGAGGAGCCACGTTTTTCACTCTGGAGGTCCCACCTCACAATTCTCTTCACTCAGAGTCCACCACGTCATTTTCCACGCGTTCTCCCACTATCATCCCACACCCACACGTGTGCCACATGCAACCCTCACCATGACACTTGGCAATCGCTGACCCTCGCCGGTTGCATGGACGGCGGCCATGCAACCACCGCCCTCAACTGTTTCCGGCCACCCTCAACCAACTCCGGCCGTCATACCAGACACCGGAAAACTGGGAAAGTCCCGAAATTCATCATCGTCTTCAATCATCTTCTTCTCCGACCGATCCTCATCATTATTGATCACCAGATCGTCGCCGGAATCATCATCAAGAACATCATACTGGATCCACATTTTTCAGATCTTGAACGTTCATCAGATTTCCCAGAAGATCTTCATCGATCTTCATGGAACATTCAACACCGGTCATCAATGTTCATCCTCGATCTTCATCAACCTTCCATCATCTTCCCAGAAATTCGTTCAACCTCCATCAACATCATCTTCAATGTTCATCCAATAATCACCAAGCATCCAAGATTCATCTTTCCCCAGAATTTTGAAGAACATGCATGGTGTTCATCACGTACATCAATAGCAACCTTCAAGTGTTCTTCAGATTTCTCCTTCAACCCTCAGGATCTTCCAACAAGGCTCTACCAAGCTTCAAAATCATCAAGAAATTTCCAGAAGCGCAGAGATCTTCAAACCATCTTCTCTAGGAATCATTAAACTCCCAGATCTTCACGCAAGAACATCAATCCTCAGAAATCTTCATCCACTTCATTAAAAATCTCCAGAAACTCGTCCTTCAACAACCTCCGGAACTTTCGTCAAGCCTCTTCAAATCGGTGTCCAGAAGGATCTTCAATGATTATCGTCAGGCCTTCAACCATCCCCAGAAGATCTAGCTTTGTCCAGATCTTCAAACGCGTCCAAATCGTCTTCACCTTTCAAGATACATCCAGCAAGATCTTCAAAATCTCCGGTAACACCAAAGTCTTTCATCTTCTTCAGCTTCTTTCTTTTAAAGATCGTCGTAACTGGATCTTCGTCAAGGAAATGGTTTTGTTCATGATATTAAAGTTTGTATAGGAAAGTTGGAGTATAGAGATTTTGAAGTGATAAGGGGAGATAGTGTTTGAATCGAAGGTGAAGAGAGGCTCAGAGGAAGAACAATGTTTGAAGGTTGAAGGGAGAACGGGAGAGAAACAGGGTGACGGCGCAAGGTGAACAGTGATTAGGGAGAGTGAAGATTAGGGTTGAGGGTGTGAGAGGATGAGGCTGGGTTGGCATTGGGCCTCAAGCCCAACGTGATGTCTGCTGGATCACACCCCCTGTTTCATTTCTGCACCCCTCCGTTTTTTGTGTGGCTGATGGTTTGTAATGGGCTGGGCCCCAATTCCCATTGTTTTTCTGCTGTGTAATCCCCTGAACTGCAGTGTACCCCCCCCCCCTGTGTTCTTTTTTTGTTTTATTTTATTTTGTTTAGTTTTTAGAAGAAAAAATAATATTGAAAAAGGGATTCAAGAAAAGAATATTGAAAAAAGGGATTCAAGAAAAGAATATTGAAAAAAGGGATTGAGAAAAAATATATAGAAAAATATAGAAAAGAATATGAAAAATATTTTGGAAAAAGAAATGTGAAAAGAAATATTGAGAAAAAAGAGAAAATAGTTGAAAAAGAATAGAAGAAAAAATACTAGTGTAGATTTAATATTCTTTTAGGATAATTTTTCATGGAGTTCATTTTTAGAGATAGTTTTAAAAGTCCATTTGTTAGGGGACTATTTTTCATTTGATTTTCCATTATAGATGGATAGGATAGTTTCTAGGAGTTTATTCCCAGCATTCAATCATTGTAACCATTTTTTCAGAATGTTAATAAAACGAGATTTGAGCTGTGGTCCCGAAGTAGCCGAACTACAGCTGCTCTGATTTCTCGTACCAGACGAGAATATGTAGGCATAGGATGCGATATCCTAGCGAGCACACTAACAACTAACTTTTGTTCTCTCGCTGCTGTGCGATCGAGACTTTCCCGCTGACGACTAATTGTTACCCTTTTCTCTTGCCCAAGGGCATTTGAGACCAAACCGTAGTTTTTCCCATAGGTTCACGTACCTTTAAAACCAGTTTAATTTCTCACTGCTGTGTGAGAACACCCAGATTAGCCGTAGTTAGCCTGAACTACGTAAGCTCTGATCTTCCATGCAGTGTGGAAGTACGTAGGCACAAGACGCGAGGTCTTGGCGAGCCAATTTCCCCGTAGTCCCGAACTACGTTGACTCTGACTTTCTCTCTTGAGAATACGTAGGCATAGAGTGCGACGCTCTATCGAGTCAATTCCCTTCCGTTTAGATTTTGCAGCCGTAGATAGATTGTTTTTGCATCCTGTAGACAACCCAAGCAAGCGTGGATCCCGTCGAGTACGACGGACGTGAGGGGTGCTAATACCTTCCCCTTGCGTAACCGACTCCCGAACCCAGGTTTTGGTTGCGATGACCATACCTTTCCCGTTTTTTGCGAGGTTTACTTCGAGCGTTTCCTTTCCCTCCGTTGGGATAAATAACGCACGGTGGCGACTCTTCTGTCAGCCGGCGCCGATTTTCGCAGTAGCGACACCCATGTTCAAATTGCTAAAGAAAGATCAGGAGGTTGTCTAGAATGAAAACTGTCAAAGGGCATTTGATAAAATAAAAGAATATTTGCAGGAACCTCCGATACTGATACCTCTAGTAGCTGGAAGGCCATTGTTAATGTATTTAACGGTTCTTGAGAACAGCATGGGTTGTGTTCTCGATCAACATGACGAGATTGGAAGAAAAGAGCATGTGATATACTATCTGAGTAAAAAGTTCAGAGACTGTGAGTCACGTTACTCAATGCTAGAGAAAACATGTTGTGCACTCGCGTGGGCTGCCAAACATTTAATACAGTATATGCTGAATCATACAACCATGCTAATTTCGAAGATGGATCCGATTAAACATGTCTTTGAAAAACAAGCACTTTCGGGGAGAACTGCCAGGTGGCAGATGGTACTGACAGAGTACGACATCCAATATGTTTCCCAGAAAGCTATCAAGGGGAGTGTTCTGTCAGATTACCTTGCCGAACAACCAATCGAGGATTATCAACTGATGAAATTTGAATTTCCTGACGAAGACATCATGTTCTTGAAGATGAAAGACTACGATGAGCCATTACCCGATGAAGGACCGGAGAAGGGTTCTCAATGGCAGATGATATTTGATGGCGTTGTTAATTTATATGGTAGTGGAATCAGGGCAATCATCACAACTCCTCATGGTTCTCATATCCCCTTCACTACCAGGTTAACATTTCCCTGTACCAACAATGAAGCCGAGTACGAAGCGTGCATCATGGGATTGGAAGAAGCTATTGATCTGAGGATCAAGAATCTGGATGTGTATGGCGATTCAGCGCTAGTTGTCAATCAGATCAAGGGAGAATGGGAAGCTCGACAGCCTAATCTGATTCCTTACATGAACTACGCAAGGAGACTGTTACCTTTCTTTGACAAGGTAGAGTTTCACCATGTGCCTAGAGCGGAGAATCAGATGGCAGATGCTCTGGCAACGCTATCTTCAATGTACAAAATGCTCCAAAAATAGTCATCTCACGCCTTAATAGGCCCGCTTTCGTATTCGCCATTGAGGAATCCTCTGATGGCAAGCCGTGGTTTTATGACATCCAGAATTTCCTCAAAAGCCAATAGATCCGCCAGGGGCGTCGACCCGGGATAAGAAGACTCTGAGGAGGTTGGCTGGGAATTTCTACTTGAACCAGGATGGTGTGCTTTACCGGAGAAACTATGACTTAGTGTTGTTGCAATGCGTGGATGAAAAAGAAGCTAGCTTGCTTATGGAAGAGGTCCACTAGGGCACATTCGGTACACATGCCGACGGGCATGCCATGTCTCAGAAGTTGTTACGAGTGGGTATTATTGGCTAACTATGGAATCAAATTGTTTCAAATATGCAAAGAAGTGCCATAAATGTCAAATTTATGTAGACAAAATCCATGTACCGCCAAGTCCTCTAAATGTTATGGCGTCCCTGTGGCCTTTCTCCATGTGGGGCATTAACATGATTGGTAAGATTGAGCCAACCGCATCTAACGGACATCGTTTCATCTTCATCGCCATTGATTAATTTACCAAATGGGTAGAAGCAGCTTCGTATGCTAATGTCACTAAGAAAGTGGTAGCTCGGTTCATAAAAAAGGACATCATATATCGCTATGGAGTGCCCGAACGAATCATTACTGATAATAGTTCGAACCTGAACAATAAGATGATGAAGGAACTGTGCCAGAGTTTCAAAATCGAGCATCACAACTCATCTCCCTATCGTCCGAAGATGAACGGCGTTGTTGAAGTGGCCAATAAGAATATCAAAAAGATAGTGCAGAAGATGGTTATAACCTATAAGGTTTGACATGAGATGTTGTCATTCGCTTTACACGGATATCGTATTACGGTACGCACTTCAACTGGGGCAACTCGTTTCTCGCTGGTTTATGGTATGGAAGTTGTCCTACCATTGGAAGTCAAGGTTCCTTCTTTAAGAGTTTTGGTCGACGTCAAGCTCGATGAGGCAGAATGGATAAAGAACAGATTGAATCAGCTTAGCCTGATGGATGAGAAGAGGCTAGCTTTTATTGCATACGGTCGGTTGTATCAAAGCCGGATGAAGAAAGCTTTCGACAAGAAGGTGCACCCTCGAAGCTTTCAGACAGGCGATCTTGTGCTGAAAAATATTTTCCCTCCACAAATAGATCACAGGGACAAATGGACTCCCAACTATAAAGGTCCATACATTGTGCGAAAGGTCTTCTCTGGAGGAGCCTTGTTATTGTCCACCATGGATGGTGAGGATTTCACATCCCCTGTGAACGCATACACAGTTAAAAAATACTTTGCTTAAAAACACTAGCTGGAAAGAAAAAGAATATCCAGGAAAAAGTGGGGCATCTTGGCGAACCATAAAAAGAATGGGTTCGGGCAAAAATTAGGGATAAAAAATGAAAAGATGTAAACCCGCAAAGTTAAAAACCTGGAAAGGCGACTTTGGCAAAAATGGGTATCTCGGTGAATTGAAAAGCCACAAGGGCGATTCAGGAAAAAGTTAGGGATTTTAAAAGCAAATGATTGCGGTCTGCGTATTGAACTTCAGAGTATAGTGGATTGAGAGAGGACCTGAGGGCCGTTTATCCAAATCAATCTCTTCCAAGGACGAAGCATCGGGAAAACATCGAAGTCAGGTGAGTCATAGAGGAATCAGCTCATGGTGTTTGTCTATGCCACATTGCCAACATTTCTGTATATTTTTGTGCATATCTGTATATTTTGCGCAGCCTCCTCTTTCCATGGGTTGCATCTGTTGTAAAACTTCGCCTATTTACAGGCCATTTGTCAATAAAACATATACTATTCAGTACATTGTTTGTTTTACTTTTAATCTTTACTGTTTGTTTGCGAAAAATGCCCGATGTTTTGATAAATTGTGCATACATAAACTTACAGGCCTTGACCGATAATCATTAAAACTTTGATTTATTTGAACAACGTCGCGGATGACGATCGAGACAGTTCCTTTTATGCAGGATATTTTGTCTATTTGTTCAGTTTTGCAGGGTCGTTACCCTTGGGGCAAATTTCCATAAGGGTATGGATGAAATTCGTTTTCTCCCTAGACAGAGTTCGTCCCCAGCAAGTAGAATTTGTGTATCTTTATCCCTAGTAGGGTTGCTATAGTAAGAGATGAGCTAGTGGTGTTCGCACTTATCCTCAGCAGTTTGTCTGTATATACCCGTTCCTCAGTAGTTCAGGCTGAGATTTCCCACAGATTAAAGTTATCCCCAGAGGGTCAAGACTGATATCCCTCGTACAGGTCGAGTATGTACGCTTATCCCTAGTAGTTGGTCAGTACACATTAAATCTCCGTAGATCGTAGGTATGCACTTACTCCCTAGCGAGTCAAGATTGGACTTCTCTTCACCAGGCAGGTGTGGAACTGTTCCCAGCAATGGAGCAAATTCAAGATTTTGTTTCCCCACAGAGCTTGAATAGGTGATTTTGTATCCCCTCAGAGTTCAGATTGTTGACTCATTCCCCAAGCAGAGGTTGATGTTGTTTCCCTCATTGGGCAATCCCCATCGGAGTTGCGGAAGAAAGTCTCTTCCCTGCAGAGAATGTTGTTGTTTCTTTTGTTGCTTATTCCCCTAGCAGGTTGGCAGAGTTTTGCTATCCTCATTAAAGTCAGCAAATGGATTCCTCACTGAGTAATCCACAGCAGAGGTAGATTATTCCCCAGTTGAGTAATCTTCGGCAGATGGGGTTGCTTCTCCAGCAGAGTTGTTCATTTTCCAGGGTGTTATACTCTAGTAAGCTGTTCAGGGCTGATTTCCCCTGCAGATCGTGTTTGATTTCAGAGGTTGATGGTTATCCCTCGCAACATCGTTGATTCCCCGTCAGGTTGTTGTATTTCCCCGATAGGGTTTTTTTTAATCAGGAAAGTTTTTTTCAGGAAGCCATCCAGGGCTTGTTTTCCCCAGCAGGATTGTTTCTCTTTTGCTGATTCGGTTCTGTTGCATCTGCATGTGTGCATAACATCCTCCCAAACGCGTAGCATTTCCATTTCGTATGGAGCATTACGCTATTTTCAAACATATGCATTGTGAAACATAAGCCAGATGGTTATCTCTTTGTTTTCAAGTGTATCTCCAACAGATGATTGTTATCTTTTCCCGTGTGGTATTCGGACCCGGCAAACATTATGGATTCACTTTGCTTGTGTGGTATCCAAACCCCAGCTAGTGTTATTCCCCAGCGGCGTCGCCGGACTTCGGTTGATGGCGTTGTCCTTAGCCCCATATGGTATTCAGACCATGAATGGTTATTATTTCCCAGTATGGTATCCAGACCATGACAGGCTATGATCTTTTGATCCCCGCAGTCACTAGACCATGGCAAGTGTTGGTATTTCTTTATCCTCGCAGTGTTCAGAATGTGACGATTTGTAATATTGGTTCTCTAAGCCCGTACAGGTATCCAGACCTCAGCAGAAGTTCTTTGATAGATGTGTTCATCTCGTCATTTTCTCGCCATCAGAGTTATTTGGTCAAGTTTCTCTTTCCTTCTCAATTGTTATTGAGTCGGCCTTTGGGTTCAATGCCTGTTTTTATTTAATAGATGCTTGGCGGAGATGTTAGATGTTCCTTCTCAATTGTTATTGAGTCGGCCTTCGGGTTCGATGCCTGTTTTGTTATAAACAGATGCCTGGCGGCGATGTCAGATGTTCTTATCAATTGTTATTGAGTCGGCCTTCGGGTTCGATGTCTGTTTTGTTATAAACAGATGTCTGGCGGCGATATCAGATGTTCTTATCAATTGTTATTGATCCGGCCTTCGGGTTTGATGCCTGTTTTATTTAACAGATGCCTGGTGGTGATGTCAAATGTTCTTATCAATCGTTATTGAGCCAGCCTTCGGGTTCGATGTCTGTTTTGTTATAAACAGATACCTGGCGATGGCGTCAGATGTTCTTATCAATTGTTATTGATCCGGCCTTCGGGTTCGATTCCTGTTTTATTTAACAGATGCCTGACGGCGATGTCAGATGTTCTTATCAATTGTTATTGATCCGACCTTCGGGTTTGATGCCTGTTTTGTTATAAACAGATGCCTGGCGGCGATGTCAGATGTTATTATCAATTGTTATTGAGCCGACCTTAAGGTTTGATGCTTGTGGTGTTACACAGATGCCTGATGGTGATATCAGACGATCTTTCCAACTTAGTGTCGTTGCCTGCGCATCAGCAGATGTCTCTTCCGATTGCGTGTCGATGTTCTGGATCACTAATCAGTTAGCTTGTTGCCGTTACAACTATTATTCAGTTATTTCCGGAGATTTTTATTCCTTAATCAGAGTTTGCAGTTCTATTTCTGCGGTTGGCAAATTTCCGGGTTCTTTGGTATTCAACCGTCTTTTACCTTGATTGTTTGAAAGTCGTTCGCTTTTCATCCAGTCAGGTCAAAGTCGTTTGAATAGGAGAAGCTGTTGTACTCCAAAATTTGACCAACCTTGTTCTTCATTTGGATTATGTTTCATTGCTCATTTTCTTTAGCATTTTGCATTGCATTGCATTGTTCTTTTGCAGGGGATCAAGAGAGGTGGGCATCTCAAGAGGAGTTTGTCAGATATTCCTAGCCCAAGCAAGAGGTTTCATTCAAATTATCAGGGGATCACAAGTCCATGGTCATGAACGGGAAATGTTAAAGAAGCTCATTGAGTGCTTTGGAAGCCATTGTGTAGCTTATCCAAGTTGTTATTTCATCTGCAAGAAGCCACAGGCAAATGTGGTGTATCTAAGGTTTCATCTGGTCAACCCTAAGTCAACTGCGGATTTAAAGGTGTTTGAGACATGGTTCTAAGTTATTGGAGTCATGGGAAGTCATGTTGAGGCATTTGAGATGTTATTTCAAGATAAATTCAAGGATAATCAAGAGTTTGAGAAGTTACTAAATTAGGGTTTCAGAGGGTTTGTCAGTGTAAAATCCCTTATTTAGGGTCTAACTTCAAGACCACATATCTCAAGATACAAGCTCAATCTCATTTTGATGCAAACATGAGACTTGTAGAGCATGTTCTTAGTTTTCTTTTGAGTACTAGAACTCATCCCTTGGGTTTTTGGAACTCAACTTATGATGCCAACAAGTTATGGGTCCTCAGATGAATGTGTTTTCAGTCAACAAAAGTCAACCAACTTCCAAGGAAATTTTGACCTAGAATCTTGTTTCATCTCAACTTGGAGTGAATATGAAAGTTGTTCCTCATGATCTTAGCTTTCCAAAAAGTCATATAAGCTCTTCATCTCATTTATAGAACTCAAGTTATGGAGCTTGCAAGGCAGGGGTATTTTGGGAAAGTGAGATTATAGGTCATTTTTCATTATAGGTCTTGTTCATACACTTATGCACTTCAAATGAAACTTTCTCTAACATGAAAGTTGCTCCAAGTGATCCCAATTTCATCATGGAACACAAGATTGGAGTGTATTTTGCAAGGATATGGATATTAGTGAAGAAACTCCAAAGGAATATGGGCTTAAAATCATGATTTCAATTGATTAAGTTTGAGGACTTTTTCATGCCATGTTTATATTCATTTTAATTCACAATTGTCCAACAAGTAGAATGCACCAAAGAATTGTGAGTCATGAAAGCAAAATCACGTGGAAATCAAAGTAGCTTCAAGAAAAAGTTTCAACTCCAAACACTTTAATTGGATCAAATTAAAGCCCAAAAACAATTCAAATGTTCAATTCACCTTGCCAGCTACAAAATCAGATGAAATTGAGGTGTGTTGCATGCTGATTTCAGTGTGCATGAAGTGAGTTGCTAATTTGGGCATTTTCTTAATTCACCACAACCAAGCCATATTGGGCCTCCAATCACTCACAAGCCCATCATATTTAAGTTCGGAAATGGAAATGAGAGCTCATTCTGTTGCACCCTAATTTTTGACCTTAAGATTCTGCCCCTTTGTTTTTGTATTCTTATCTTTGTTTTCGTGCGTGCGAGTTTATTACGACTAACTAGTGTGTGCAACTGCAGTAATTCCAAGTGGAGATAACTCTCATGCTCATTATTAAATATGTCAAAAACGTAGGTCATGTCTCAATGACGCAAGGTTTCATATTGATTTTACATTTGGAGGTTATATTGGACTTGGCAAATCATTAAGAGGATTCTAGGACAGTGAAAAATCTCATATGATACCATGACAGTTAATTGTTGAGGATATTCGGAATCAAGTGCGAGGGGAAAATTTATGACATATATGGAGTTGTGGTCAAGGTTGGTACGCCTACTCTCGATACGATTTACCAAGAACTTGAGAGTTGGATTGCTAGAAGTTTGAATCCATAATGCAAGAGAGAGTGAATTCCTTTTGTTCTGTCGGATACTTGTTACTAGTAAAGCGGGTTATGTGTGTTCGGAAGATTCAAGTATAAGGTGGAAATGCATATATAATATCATTAAAACCAATGGGAGTAATGATAAAAGCTTTGACCATATTGTCGTGGTGAAAATCGGATACCAAACTATTGATTAGTTTGAATCTTTAATTCATTTTATGCAACCAAACTTTGATTTGTCCAAAGGAAAGGATAAAGATCGAAATTCCCACAATGCAATGCAAATGCATGGTTTAGAGAGTTATAGGTTCGGGGGTTGGTTAAACTTAGGGAAGGTGCTAGCATCCTAAGTTTCTGTAGTACTCTACAGGAACCTCTTGTTTATGTTGTTTATTGCTAAGTGTTTATCTGCTTAAAGGTTAAGAGACCTAGGGGGTTTATTTCTAAGTATACTCGATAAGATATTGCATCTTATGCCTACATATTCTTACGGGAGTGGAATCAGAGTATTTTGTAGTTCCCCTAAAGGGTTTGAGGAGTTCTTTGACTGTGGTCAAAGTTCCTACGGGTTTAGGGTAGTTGATTGATTGATTCTAGGAGAAGAGATGTGTTATCATTTTAAGAGAGATTTAACCGCCACAAGTTGTAGAAAAATAGTCTTTGCATCGTCTTAAGAGAAGGGCTCAAGTACTCGGATAGGGATCAACGAGGTACGCCTCTATCTCTCTTAAGGCAAAGTTCCTACGAGTTGATTGTATTGATGTGGGGTGGCGATTCTATCTCGCTTAAGATGATTAACATCTTCCTCTAATGTGTTTGAATATTTGTTGTTTTGAGTTGAATTGTTTTGTTTGTTCTAAGTTGTAAAAGAGTCCTTCCTATGGGGTAGGATCTAACTTAGAGATCAACTTGAATGAGATCAAGGATCATGTGGGGAGAATGATGCAAATGTGAATGCATTACACACAAGTGTTGAGTCATGTGTAGGTTTTTCCTTTGGACGGAATGCAAGGCGGAAATATAAATACGATAATGTAAATTGCGAAAATAAATTGCGGAAAATAAACCATACACACGCATGAAAGCGCTAAGGTGTAGGTGAGTGAATTGTGTATGTGAATGTGGGTGTGTGCGATTAAGTTGTATTTTGCGATGTTAATTGATTTTAGTTGGTCGATTTTAAACAAGAGGTTGATTTTAGATGAGTTTAAACTATAAATTAGAGATTTTAAATAAAAGCTACAATGATTTAATTCATTATAAAAGCTTAAGTGAAATGATTATTTTCTATTATGGCTATTTAAAGACTGAATTAAATTAGTATTGATAATTTATTTCTAAAAGTTAATTGAACACTAAATTATTTGTTATTAATTAAATAAATTGATAAACTTGGTGTAATTATTTAAAAGAGTTATTAGTTTGAGTAAAATATAGATTATTTATAAAAGAGTTTATTAAGTCTATTTTAAATAAAAAGATCTAAAAAGTTAATGAGTTAATTATTTTTTTAAAAGAACTTAATTTATTAAGAGCTGAATTTAAAAGAGTTATTAGTTGTTTCAATAAAAAGGGTTAATTACTGACTAGTTAAATTAGTATTATAGTTAATGATTAAATTAGGTGATTAATTAGGTGAATTAACTAGGATTAATCAACAGTTAGTGGACTAATTGATGGTTTAAGGAGGTTAAGAGGGATTAAGATAGTGGGGCGCAGTGGTTGTGTGCGGTAAGTTGTATGGGGTACACGGTGTGTTGCGTTGTGGTGCACAGGATGATGATCTGTTGGAGATCGTGTGATAATATTGTGAGGTTCACCGTAACTACGGTGTGTGTGTGTGTGTGTGTGCAGACGGTCGTATTACATTCAGATAACATAAAAGTTGGAAATGGGAAAGCCTAACCCTAATTCCCAATCGATCCCCCCCACATCTCTTCCTCTCCGTCGGTGCTTTCATCTGGATGCCATTCTCCTTCGATCCATCCCGCTCTCTCTCTTGTTCTTCCTCACTTTTCTTTCTTTCGTTCACCTCCTCGATTTCTTCTTCCTACATAAAATAAACAAATAGAAACAACATTTAAACTGTTAGCAAAAACGAATCACCGCGAAGGTGGTTCTGCAAGCTTCGACGGTGGCCCTGTGGCGAAGGCGGTTGGAATCAATTTGAAGGTTTGAGACGGTGGCCCTGAGGAGGTTGAAGGCTTGACGGCGGTTTAAAACTTCGATTGGTTTCCGGCGATGGAGAAGGTTTGAGGGTGAGTTCTCAATTTTCTTCACGGAATTATTTAGGGTTTCATGATTTTGAGATTATATGAATTAGGGATTTCTGTGTGATTTTGTGTGTGAACTTCTAAGGTTTGGTTTGGGGATTATTGGGATTCTCGATTTTATCTGTGAATTCGTCTCCTTCTTTATTCTGCGGTCCTCTGTACTTATGCTGCTCATGTAACTTACGGCCATGAATGCGATTTAGAAACTTTCCTTTTTATTTCAGGCATGTTTAGAACATGTCCTGATCCTTCCCTTTTTGATCCAACATGATTAATTGGGTTTTGGATTTACTTGATTGTTTTCCCCTTTTTTGTAGGTATACATCTACCGCCTTTTGGAAAGAAAAGAAAGGGTTGTCGTGGACATAGTAATGCCTGTGATATTGTTTCCAAATTGGTTAAGACAAGTCTGAACGTGTTCGCAACTCTTTACGTGGTTGCCCTTGCATTGAGTGATGATTAACAGAAAGATTATGTGGCAAAATTTGTCTTGATTAGATGCAATTGATGGTACCCTTTATTGTTGTTGTAGGTTTAGTTCTGAATGTTGGCATGGAGATATGTTGTGTTCTGTACTAGCAGAAGCTTATGCAATTGCAATGAGCCAAATACAAAAGTGTATTGCCTCAGGAGGCTTAGATGCTAATGATGTCGTTTTTGAAGCTGGGATCACCGCATTGCCGCGTTCTCCCAATGTTTGTTGAGGAAGGTACTATGGATGATGAATGGTTCTTCAATTCTATTTGGTGGCCTTCAATAGGTTTCGATATGTCATGCATATAGACCCTCTCTAGACAAAGCTAATGTGTTTTTTCTTTTTTGGATGTTGCAGGGAATGAGAGCTCAATTACAGCAGCTGACTAAGATGTTCAGTCTTTTGGACGGTGCCTGCGGATTAAAGTGAATTTGAAGGTGTACCATCCTTTCCAACAACAGGGTCATTAGCAAGAGAGCTACTGGGGGGAACAACTGTTTCCTTTTGTCTTCGAACACCAACAGTCTCTCAACTTTGTGCCTAATTGCTCCTAAAATCGGGGGGGCACATGGACTGGATCAGTAGAAAGGGAAAGCACTCCAACTGCAGAACTGATTGAAGTTGTTGCCGAAGAAATGATGGATGTCGTTAGGCTTAATTGGTTGCGTCTGTGCTGATGTATAATTATCTTTGATTATCGTTGTGCAGGTTCTGAGGTGGGTTAGCTCCAAGGGTGCGCTTGCGGTGCTGTGAGAGAAGTCTTGCATTGTCACCGGCGTGAAAGATGTGCTTCTATCCTTATGACAGGTCTTCTTCATCGTCCCATTAGTCATTGAGCTTTGGCCTCGTTTGGATGTTGTCGTGATGTTACTTAATGCAAAGTTTGGTTATGCAGGTTGTTACTGAAGCTTGAAACAGGTGTCGCTGCTGTCCTAAACAGACAAAACACTGCCGCTTCAGAATCCACGAGTTGGGATGCTCTAATGAGAATTCGGTCGAGAGGCAGGCGCGAAGGGTAAGGTCACATGATGTTCAGTCCTGTTTTATTCCCTTCTCAATATTGCCTCTGGTCATTGCAAGAATGGTATCAACTTTATTTCATGTAGTTTTGAAGTCATGAAAAGAAGATTCCGAATTGAGATTTTGATTTGCTTGTTGACCAAAGTTCTGGCATTCATCTCTTTTTCAGGCTTTTGTGTCTGTTTCGAGAGGCGAGTACACGAGGTAGTTGCTCTTCAAGACGGTATCACCGTGAATGCGTTCTCTATTCAGATATGTTATGGATGTTGCACTCATGGTGACTTGAATTTTATGTAGGACAAGTGGTATCGACGAAGATTACATCAACATTATGGCTCCGAAGATTGGAACTTGACGATAAACCGTAGTCAGAGAGGGAGTTTGTACCATGTATTGCTGGGAAATGCTATGAACACAGTGTAGTTAATTTGGGCAAGGTTGTAGCAAGATAAGTAAATTGTTTTATGGTTGGATGACTTTGAGGGATATTGCAATTTGTATGAGGTTAAATTGTAATGTATAGCCGCGTCATATGGTATGCGAATGGTAGTCTTGCATTTGGAGATTATTTTCATCTTATAAATACAAGAGTCTTATTCTTAAATTTGAACATTTAAAGGGTGGACTCAGAATCACTGCTTGTAGCCTTGGAGCTTTTGATGACTGAACTTGAACTTAAACTCTTCTTGAAAATCAAGTTTTGGAAGGAAATTCTGACAAGTACTTGGAATAGCATGCTTCGGTTTAACTTGGATTTCAAATGCTCATCGGTATTCTAAGTAATCGTAAGTGTGAACCTTAATTTCAACACTAATAACAAATTGCCTGCAAATCGATTTTCCATGCTTGAAGTCTTAAATGGTCATGAATTCATTATAAGAACCAATCTTAAACATAAGAATGTACTATCAAACCAAGTATTCTCACATATCCATTGTTGACCTCCATCATGATTTAATTTTGTTGAAACTCCCTTAATGGCTTCGGGTCAAGCTTAGAACTTTGAAGTCTTATATATGCAAGAGCTCTTGTAACCTGATTTATAGACTTTTAACCACTCTTGGAATATGGAAAAGGTGTTGTAGCTTGACATGGGTATATGAAGAATTTATATGCATTGGACTTGAGAACTGACTTGAAATTAATAGTCCCACCGTGATTGTGTTTCGAAAATAAGGAACCCTTACAGACCGACAATTTTTAACTTATCCAAAATGAGTCAAATCAACTTCAAGAAGCCACGAACCAAGTTTGAATACCACAAACCAAATCAACCCACTTTGTCACCTTGATCTCAGTAAGAACTCAAATTCAACCTTTATCTGAGTAAAGCCTTGTCCTCGACGTCCCAATTTCAAAGTGTATTTGAATGAGAGAATGAGCAATATGCGTTCGAAGTTGTCACACATGCACAACTCGATTAGTCGTAATAAACATACATATAAAAAGGTAAAATGAAACAAACAATAAAACAAGGAGATGGGATTTTATGGTCAAAAATTAGGGTGCAACACATACGAGAATGGATTATTATGTTACCTAGAGGGAAGGTTACAAATTATGGAGTTGGACCTTGTGGAATCCAAATCACGATGGAGTATATTTATTCAACTTTTAAGACAAACGTTATTTCAAATACTTTCAAGCATCGACATTTACGAGTAAACCAACTTAAGGAATTTTTTGGAAACAACTTGGAATTGCAAAAGTTGAGAGATATACATCATTTTTCAATCATCCTGAACAATGTTTTCAAGTCACACCAGTGCCCAATGACATTTCACGAGGGTGGATTCAAAACTCCTACACCATCATAAGTCTTTACATTATTCCAAAGTATTCCTACCTATTACAAGAGAATTAAATTGAAGAAGCTCCAGTACACTAATTCTAAGTTACCCAAGAATTTTTTTAAACTTATTCCAAAGTAATGGCGGAGGAAGAACTTGGATTTGGTTTTTCCGCAAGTGCATATAGCGATGATATCCCCGAGGAATGATCATTCCGGTTACAGCCATGTCTCCACGATACCTTTCATTGGAGATCAGCTCAAAACATTTCACAGCTCCTTGCCCCTACGAGCTCCACGAATCACTGTTATGCCACAAACAAGCTCAAAGAAATCATTCTCCTTGGTAACTGGTAGCTCTTCCACATCAGAACAGCAGGTGTGTCGACGCAAACTTGAGCAACAACATCACAAACTGCAAAACGGATGAAACAAGCAAGGCAATTAGATTACGAACGTGATTGGTTCGAAAGCGATCAAACAAATACGAAAAGAAAACTCATCAGCTTCCCGTCGTCTCAAAGTATATGTTGTTTGCTTAAACTAAAACACAATCAGTTGCTGTAAATTTTTATGGATACACGAAACAGGTCAGGATGCCAACAATAGAAAACATATCATTTTCACAATGTATCATCCAGACATGGGCAACAAATATAGGTCGAAACAGGGTTGGTGGAATAAGCTGCAAATAGAGGCTAAACAAGATGAATAACATAAACAAGTAACAGATGCATAAGAGTAATTCAAAGACTTGCTCACAATAACTGATAGTGAATAATCATAAGACTTGAGTTAATGCCTGATTCCGCACTCCCCGCCCGGATGTGTAAAAGTGATTGCAAAGGATTTCATTACCTTCCTCAAGTGAAAGCTGAATTGATATCTTCTCTAACTCAACAGCATGTCTGCTAAGTTCAATTGAAGATAGAGATTGAAGCACTGGCAAAGGATGAATGAAATGAGGCAAATAAAAAATAGGAATTTTTTAAGAAATCACTTGAGAATTATTGAATCGTTCCTAGACATACTTTGGATGTAGTCGGCTTGGTTTGATTGGTCCAACTTCCTTAAAGATATCTACAACTGTTAGAGATAGCTTCCCAAGGCCCATTCGTACAACTTCGACCGAGGTCACCTTCACCCTCCAAGACGCTTCTTGTCTGCATACAACCACTGTCCTTAAATCCTCAGCGCCACTTGCAAACAACCACGACCATTTGGAGAAGAACGATCCTCCACCTGCAAATACACAGGAGATTTCATTTGCAGACCAGCTATGCTATTATCAAGCTTTTGGGCAGAGGTCCAATTTCATAGGCATCTACTGTTGATACCTGTCATACAAGCTTAAACATCCATGATTGAAGCATCCAAGCATCATGCATATGAGAAAGAGAGATTGAATAATACATATTGAAAACTACAAGTCCAAACATGTGGATTCCCACTGCGTCAAGTAACAGCCAAAGCATTTGAAGATTCATCTCGAAGTAAGCTGGTTTAAGTCATGAGAAGGCACCTGCGTAAACAAAAGCTCAAAGTCGCGTGGCAACCACCTCCACAAAGGACAAGTACCTGGAAGAATCAGAACAACATACAAAGCACAATAAACCTAAGTGAGAAAGGCATGAGTTACGTGATTTGAAAAGCAAAACAACACTGTCAATACCATTACGATACTCCACCCTTGCGCCAGGAGGTTAAACCTAAAGTGCAGACCGCAATGTGCCATTGAAGCCAAACACCATCATCAATACATGAGAAAGAGGAAACGATGATTAGACGCGTATCAGTTTGATCTAAAAACCATAGGAGTAGAGATTGAATTGGAAAAAGAACCACGTACCCTGCGTTCAGCTTGTTCGCAAAAAGACCTTTGAAGTTGTTACTCCTCATCACCAACATTTTCGTGGAAGCCCTCACCAAAATGTATCAGACGCAAGCTTAATTTCTCTGGGCTGCTAATCCTTCCTTGGCCCAAAACCATTGCTACCCACACCTGCCAGGTCACATTCAGAGTTAGCAAAACCGTTAGAGAATATCCACTTGAGAAGAGAAGATTCTATTCAAGACCAAATCAAATCCAATATTAAATTAAAGCTTTAATCAGATTGATACAAGAGATTACGATTTGGATTTTTCATTAACAATTCATTATGAAGATCAAACAAAAGAGGGAAGATTTCAAATCTAATTCATCCTAAAATGGAAAATCCAAATCAACATTCAAGACTGATTTAATTGGATTCCAATCAGAGATACCCGAACTGAAGCCTATAAAAGGAGGCCACAGAGAAAGAAAGAGGCGATCAAAAATTATCGTAAGGAACCAGAATCAATAAACCTAAGAGATCGAGAGGGAGAACTTATCTTTTCCACTAACGAAGCTAGTTCCGGCCACCGCGAATCCAAACTTCCGCGAATCCACTTCGTCATCTCTAACTCCGCCGCTATCACCCAAACCTTCGGTAACTCCCTATCTTTATCCATGTTATTGATCTATTGATGCTTCTGATTTTGATTTCAGGTTCGAAACGTGGAAGGAGGTGATGAGTGGAAGAAATCGGCCGCGATTGGGAAAGAGAGGGAGATGGGAACACCGGGGATCCAATTTGGGGAAGATGAGAGGGGGGTAGGGTTTTGCATTTTGTTTCAGTTCTCTTTTTGCAGCTGCAACTTGATTCCACGCACACACCTACCACATTCACTGCGTAACCACGTTTAATCTCCTCTAACCACGATTATCCACTCCAAACAAACTGTTTATCTTGTTTTTTTCCTTTTGATCTAATTAATTAGTTAATCAACCTTTTTTTTAAAAAAAAAATAGACTAATAACCTTTTATTAATCAAAATCAGCTTTTATCTTTTAATTTATTCATTTAATTAACCTTTTAATAATTTATTGTATTTAGTAATTATTTATTTTATCCCCAATTAAATCCACCTTATATTTTTCTCTATCTTAACAACTAAAAACAACCCTCTTTTAAAAATCCCATTAATTCGTATTAATACATTTTGCTAATTATTTGATTTAACTCCTTTCGTTTAGTAACATTTTAATTAAATAAGTATGTATCCACTAATAAAAACTTTTATAAATAATTACACCTCTTTGTCAAATAATAAAATCCCTAGTATATAAAATCAACTTTTAGAAATAAATAATAAAGTCAATATTAATTTAATCAACATAATTTAACAATGGCCCTAATAAAAATAATCACTTCACTTAAGTTTTTATAATAAAATTTAGATCATTGTAGCATTTTATTAAAAATTTTGGAATTTTTAATTTATATTTAATCTCATCTAAAATCAACCCAGCTAAAATCAACTTCTCGCTTAAAATCAACCAACTAAAATCAACTCACATCGTAAAATATAATCAATCGCACACGCTTACACTTCACATTATTCACAATTCACTCTTACACACTTCAGCGCTTTCATGCGTATACGTATGTTTTATCTATTTGCCCTTTATCATTTCCGCAATTTATTTTACAGCAATTTACATTACCGCATTTATCTTATCGCATTCCGTCCAAAGGAAAAACCTACACATGAGTTAACACTTGTGTGTATTGCATATACATTTGCACCATTTTCCGCGTGATCCTTGATCCCATTCAAGTTGATCTTTTAGGACAGATCCTACCCCATAAGGAGGACCTTTGTCTTTATTTTTACAACATAGAAACAAACAATTTAACAATACAACTTAAACGCAATAGAGAAATAGATGTTAATCATCTTAAGCGAGATAGAATCTCCACCCCACAATAATACAATCTCTTACACTTATGGCGGTTAAATCTCCCTTAAAATGACAACTCGTCTTTTCTCCTAAACCCAATCAAATCAACTACCCTAAACCCGTAGGAACTTTAACCATAGTCAAAGAACTCCTCAAACCCTTTAGGGGAACTACAAATACTCTGATTCCACTCTCGTAAGGATATGTAGGCATAAGATGCGACATCTTATCGAGTATACTTAGAAATAAACCCCTAGGTCTTTAACCTTAAGCAGATAAACACTTAGCAATAAACAAACGTAAAACAAGAGGTTCATGTAGAGTACTACATAAACTTAGGATGCTAGCACCTTCCCTAAGTTTAACCAACCCCCGAACCTATAACTCTCTAGCTTGCATTTTCATTGTATTGTGGGAACTTCGATCTTTATCCCTTCCTTTGGACAAATCAAATACCGGTTGCAAATGATTGAAGATTCAAACTAATTAATACTTTGGTATTCAAATTTCACCGCGACAGAAATGGCGACTTCACTGGGGATGCCTCTAGTGGGTTTCCCTACCTTGTTTTATTTACTTGTTTATTGCCTTATATATTTTCTTACTTGCTTAATTGTTTATTTGTATATTTTGCTCTTGTGTTTGTTCTTTTTGGGTTATTATCCTTGAGTGATGAGACAAAATCCTACACCCGGAATTGAGAGAAATTAAGATAGTATGGTGTCACTACCACGAAAATAAGGTGCCGGCAAAACAGAAGAGTCGCCACCTTTCGTTATTTATCCCACGGAAAGGGAAAGGAAACGATCGGAAAAACCTGACGAAAAGGTATAAGACAAGGTCATCGCAACCATGTCTGGGTTCGGGAGTCGATTACGCAAGGGGAAGGTATTAGCACCCCTCATGTCCATCGTACTCGATGGGATCCACGCTTGTTATGTTGTCTACGGGTGAAAAACAATCTATCTACGACTTCTAAAACTAAATGGAAAGAAACTGACTCGATAGAGCATCGCACTCCATGCCTACGTATTCCCTCGTGCAATGGGAAAGTCAGAGTCAACGTAGTTAGGGAAACTACTGGAGGATTTACTCGCCGAGATATCGCATCTCGTGCCTACGTACTTTCATACAGCGTGAAAGATCAGAGCTTACGTAGTTCGGGCTACTACGGATAACCGGGGTGTTCTCGATCACACGGGGTGAGAGAAAGGATTGAAAATACTAGCGTACACGTTCTAGCAGTTAGGTGTATGCTGCTCGCTCATCGGAGACTTAGGCGTTACCTGTTTGCGGTAGAACGGACGTAGTATGTCGGGTTTAAAGGTATGGAAACCTACGGGAACTAGAACTACGGTTTGGTCTCAATTGCGCTAGGGCAAGAGAAAGGAAACATCAGTCATTAGCGCGAAAGTCTCGATTGCACGGCAGCGAGAGAATAGAGAAGTTAGTCGTTAGTGTGCTCGCTAGGATATCGCATCCTATGCCTACATATTCTCGTCTGGTACGAGAAATCAGAGCAACTGTAGTTCAGCTAACTACAGCAAAAGGAGAAAAAAGGAAAAGGGAACTCGCTAGGATCATCGCAATCCTATGCCTACGTACTCCCGTCTGGTACGAGAGATCAGAGCAAATGTAGTTCGGCGCTACAGGAAAGCAAGTCTCAATTGCACAGGGGCAAGAGAAGGGGTCTCGATCGCCTGAATGCGAGAGAAAAGGGTTTCGATCGCACGGGGGAGAGAACAAAGAGGAAGCAGGCTTAACACGCCTAAACGGGAAGGAACTCGGGACACACACGCAAGAACCTAAGGCGTAGGAGCGAATGCGTCGTATGTCACCCAAAGGGTGCCATACTAAACACTCTAGACGATTGAGAGGAATCCCCTTAACTGTCATTTCCCACGTATCTAACGCTACAGCTCACAACACTCGACGGTTGCACGAAGACTTGAATAAAAAAGATGATAATCGAACAAAGCAGCTTCGTTGGATCTTGACATGTGCGCAAGCTCCATTCCAATCTTCTCCTCTCTGGATCCTTGATGATGACGTTCGAATCAGAACCAATGTAACGCTAAACCATCGTGATTTGACTTATACGATAAATAAAACTCTAAGAGGTAGCGTATTGATGTCCGTGTCAAAGACAAGATAGAGAAATGATATCGAAAATCATTCTCCAATTGAATCATGTCACACGGCCAGCCAAAAATAAAATCAGAGTAGAAATCAAATAGCAGGAGAAATGAGGAGAGAAATCCAATTACAAAAGGAAATAAAATTCTACTCCTAAAATTAGCAATTAATTTCTAATAGAAAATACTCTAAAGAAATACTAAGAGGAAATGCATATAGAAAATAACATAAAAAATCTATCCTAAAACGCTATAATATTCTATAAGAAAAATAGAAATGAAAATTCTATACTATGCACAATGTTCTATAATTTGCTATAATGAAAATTCTATATAAACTCTATACTAATATAAATTCTAAAATATAAATCTATATTAAAAATATGCTAAGAATATTCTAAACTATAAACTATAATCCTAAAAGAAAAATAGAAAACTACAATTGTTACAACCACAATATCCAAAACAAAAGAAATTAAAAAAATGTAAAGGGAAGGGGGTACATCAGCATAACAGGGGTAAAATGCAGAAAAAACACCAGGGCCCAGCCCACAATACAACAAGCAAAAACAAACAAGGGAAATATGGAGGGTGCATTGGAAATGGTGGGTATGGACTGAGGGAAGACGGATTGGGCCAAACAGAGCCCACTATCCACACGGGTTCCCTCTTCTCTCTGAAACCCTAGGACGTTCTCCTTCCTCTCACAACCTCAGTCGCCGCCGGTGCTTCATCCTCAACCTCCTTCTCCATCTCAACCCGTTTCAACCTCCATCTATTTCCATCCAACCTCAACCACACTTCTCTCACAACTCCTTCTTACCAAACCTCACCTCAAACAAAAACTCGAAAATTAGGCCACTATATTCAGAGATGTGCGTTGATTGTTGGATATTGATGACGAAGGGGTTACGAAGATCTTATAGTTCTTGAGTTGCGGTTGTCGAAGAAAATCGAAGGTTGAAGATATTGGATGAAGATTTCTGGAAGCTTCTTGAACGTGTGATAAAGGTGTTTGAAGAAGATTTGGAATCTGATGAACGCTACGAAGGCTTAACGCGTTTCTGGGGAATTAGATGAACACGAAGGAAGCTTGATGAGGATTCTGGACAACGGTTGATGAAGGTTCATGAACGTTCTTGAGGATCTGGGAACCTGGAGAATATGTTGCTGAAGATGGTGAAGTTTGTTCATGAGTGGATGAAGCTGATGTGGATTGCATGTTGATTCGTTTGTTAGAGATCTTACAATTTGTTGGAAAGTGTTGATGAAGGTGACGAGTTCCCGAAGATCTGGATGATTCTGGGAATCTAGCAAACTTGAGGGATGAACTTTATGAATACGGTTGAAGGATTTTGATGAAAAGGAGTGTGGACATGGATGCAGGTGGATGAATCTTCACCAATTTCTGGACGAACACGGTGGACTTAGTTGGGGATCTGGAGAATGGATCGTGATGTTGATGATGTATGTTGAAGGAATGATGAAGACGGTGAATGTTCTGGTGGTCTGTCGAGTTCTCCGGCGACAGTTACAAGCTTCCGGCGGGTAGTTACGGTTGCGTTTGATTTCTCCGGAGAGGAGTCACCAGAGTTTGCATGGCCGGCAGGAGAGGGAAAAGGTGGGAGGCACGTGGCGTACATGCATGAGAGAGAGGGACGCGTGGCAGAACGGGTGGCATGTGGGTGGAACGTGTGGCGATGTGAGGTGGATTAGTGTGTGTAGGTGGCGTGGAAAGAGGAAACGCGTGTGGCAGCTTTAAATACTGACAAGTGGCATGGACCTGGCTCAATGGGCCTCCAAAAATGCCATTTGGCCCATAAAAAGGACAAAACTCTGATTGCAATTAAAGACTAATTAATGGTGATTAATGCTAAACTAATGACTCAATTAAAGACTAATTAAAGACTATTAGTGCTAAACGAGAATCAAGGCTGATTAGTAATGAACTATTAAACCTAATTAATACTAATCAAATGAAAATTAAAATTCTAACATTCAATTAATTCTGAAACTATTAATATCTAAAAAGAATTATTCTAAAACAATTAATACTCTAAAAAAGCAAAAATCCAATAACTCTATCTAAAACAAACCAATTTTTCTAAAAAGACTTATCTAAAGAAAATTATTATAAAATCTAAAATAGTATCTAAAACAATATTGAGAGAACTATTTCTTAACTAAAGTCTATTAATATCTAAAACAAATATTAACAATCTATTTAAAACTAATAAAAATATTCTAAAAGAAATAGCTCTAAAAAAAACTATTTAAAATCTAGAAATATTCTAATAACCCCTAAAATATAGAAAAACTATTAAAATTCTATCAGACCCTAAACCTTAATTTCTATGCTAACAAATTAACAGGATAAATTCTAGGAAAATGCTAATAATTCCACAAGGAACAAAACAGTGCAAATTGCTTAAGTCGACGAACAAGAGTGCGAGAACGCAACTGAATGAACGGTAAAATGCGGACATCGAAATATCCCAAAAAATAACAGCATAAGCCGAAAACACCGAGAAGAGCACGACTTCCCAAAATAAAACTCTGCTTACTCGAACTGGTCTGAACCGCCTGAAACGCGAACGCAGGGCTGTGATCCCGATAAAATCAATCTGGATGAGAAAATGCAATGAATGCGATATGCAAAATGAAATAAATCGAAACATAAGCCAAATACAGGAATTGGTTGGTCAAATTTTGGGGTGCAACAGCTGCCCCTATTCAAAAGGTTTGGACCTGAAGGGTTGAAAAGCGAACAACTTTCAAACATTAAAAGGTAGAAGACGGTTGAATACCAAAGAACCCAGAAATTTGTCAACCTGCGAAAATAAACTGCAAACCCTGATTGGGGAACAAAGACCTCCGTAAGATAGCTGAACTGATCATAAAAAATACTCCGTTGGGAAAGAGAGGTTTAACCAACAACTCTGGGAAGGAGAAAACGAGAGAAACTTAACCAAATAACTCCAATAGGTAACACATAATAAGATGAACACATTCATCAAAAGTTGCGCCATGGTCTGGATACCATTTTGGTTGAACGGTAACATCCACGTTGTTAGAGTCTGGACACTCGAGGGAGATCGGAGCCTGGATGCTCAAGGTGATCGGAGCCTGGATGCTCAAAGCAGATATACCTGAGTCTGGATACTCAGTAATCGGAGCCCGGATGCTCAATGCACTTCTGAGCCTGGATGCTCTATGCAATATACCAAAGTCTGGATACTCGGTAATAATCTGAGTCTGGATACTCGGTGCAAATAACCTGAGTCTGGATACTCAATAGAGCAGGTACAAACAGGGTTCATCAGGGTCTAGATACCCAACTGGCTTTACCGGAGTCTGGATACTCAACGGACGAAACAGATCGGTGACTGTCATGGTCTGGATACCACATAAGCAAAGTTGACTAACCGTCGGAGAAAACAAAAATCGGGTCTGGATACCTTGCAGGCTTTCGGGAACATATCAATCCGCCATGGTCTGGATACCATATAGGGCTAGAAACAAAATCATCAACCAAAGTTCGACGACGCTGCTGGGGAGAAACATAAGTCGGGGTCTGGATACCATGCGGGCTAACAAAAAGTATTATGGTTTGGATACCATTCTTCAACTTGCCATGGTCTGGATACCATATAGGCACAAATATCAACCAAAATCTGCCAGGTCTGAATATCATGTGGCAACATAATTCAACCATCTACTAAAAACCATCTGAGAACAGAGCGGTAACCACCTAGCTTATGTTTCAAATGCATATGTTTGAGAATGGCATAATACTCCATACAAGATAGAAATGATACGCGTTTAGGTAAATGTTATGCATAATGCAAAATGTAAGGGAACCAATCCAGCAAAATAAATGTTGGATAGAAGAAAGTCAACTCCACCGGGGATCCAATCAAAATCCTGCTGAGGAAAACGCCCTGGATAGCATACCAGAATACGACTCTTCTGGGAAACAAACGTCTTAGCTGGAGGAAACAAGCCCACTCTACTAGGGAATCAATAACTCTGCAGGGGATAACAATCAACCACTAAAATTGAATCTCGCTTCAACGAAGAAAACGGCCCTGAACGGCCTCCTAGGACACCAAAGTCCCACTAGGTATACAACATACTCTTCTGCTAGCAACAGCTTCACTGGGGAAGAATTCAAATCGAACCTGCCGGGGATACTCAGTTGGGGAATAATCTACCTCAGCTATAGATTACTCAGTGAGGGGATCAGCACCGACCTCTGCTTGGGGATTAAATTCATCAATATCCACCTCTGACTAGGGAATGAGTCAATGACCTAGACTCGGAGGGTAAAGGAGCCAAATACTTGGACTCTGTGGGGATACAACACTACACTCGTCCCACTGCTGGGGAAATAAACCCAAATTTGCTTGTCAGAGAAAACTTCAATCTCGACCCACTGGGGATACACAATCAATCAGTTGGGGATGGCTACACTTTGTCGGGGATATCAATCTCGACCTGCTGAGGATAATCTTGACCCTACTCTGATAAAGGACAAGTGCCATCTCAACTTGCTGCAATCTCAAACAGCTGAGGAGAGTCAATCTTAACTGCACATCTCTGCTGAAGAAAATTTCCTGATTTAACAACATCACCCCCTAAGGGAATACAGAACACCAATTATGGAGAATTGAGATCATTCGAGCCTCGTGTCAGGGAACATGATAGCACATGTCACCGGGAATATCGTGCCAGGTACAATTAGGCTTTTTCTAGTTTAGGGATAGGTTTATGGTGATAGGGATTTATTTCTGGTTATTACCAAAAGTGGATTTGAAAGGGAAATACTATGCGAGAACTAGCACTCGAGGGTAGACTACCAGACGAGAACTGGTGGCAAAAGGGTTTAAGTTATCAGACGAGAACTGACTTCTAGGTTTTGGATATTAGACGGGAACTGATTTCTGGTTTGCCAGACGAGAATTGGGCTTTAAAATTGCGTCATCCAGACGAGCACTGGTTAAACAGTGGGTCGAGGAAAAGGTGACCAGACGGGAACTGGTTTAAAAGCTAACACGCACCAGACGAGAACTGGTATTCTAAGAAAGGTGGACCAGGCGAGAACTGGTTACCGGTTTGCCAGACGAGGACTGGGCTTTGGAGGTTTGCCAGGCGAGCACTGGGCTTTGGAAATGACTTTGGTTACACGGTAAGTAACAGGTTAGGCTGTAGGATAACAATCCAATAACAACAAGGCTTTTTCGGAAGGTTAAGGTTATCTGGTAGGGTAATGACATGATTCCCCGACACTCAACTCTTGCTGGGGTGAACAAACTCGCATGAACACCTTGCCCCAGTGCAATTCAACTTGCCCCAATCCGACTCTTGGGAAAATTCAATCTGGACAGAAAGCAGCTTGCCACGAGGCGACCTCGAGATGGCTTGCCCCGACATCTGTACAACGGAAGGATTCATCCTCAGTTAACCAACTCTCAACATGGTTGGTTTTGATATACTTCTAAAGTGGCTTGCCCCTGAATGAGCATTGAAGCGACTTAACCTGATTTGATTAATTACCGGAGGGATCTGCCCTCAATCACAGGAGTTCTGGATGACTGCCCCTGATTGGGTCTCGAGAAGATTCACTTATGATCAACTGCTTCTTGAACAAACTGTCCCATAATCAACCGATCCTTTGGGACTTGTCCTCAGACTGACTGATTCCAAACTCATTAGAAGTCAATGCCCCAGATTTACAGGGTTTCACAGTATACCCCATTTTGACCCAGACTGCTGAATGATTCAGTCTTGATTGATTATTCCCTGTTGCAATTTCCTCCATGTCAATCACTGACCTGCAATTAAAATTATCTATTCACGAATGGTAATGTTAATGCAGTAATCATGTAGATTTTGAAAAAAGTGTTGTCACTCATTTACGTGTCGTGATAGTGAGTGACGAATGAACCAATAGTTCAAACGTAGTGCTAATTTGATCAGCGAAAAATACAACAAGGATATGATTAGCAAATCATGTAGGAGTCAGGTTACTCAACCTTATCATAATGCGCTTTCAGAATAAACCCTGCCTCAACTAGGTCTTTTAAGGGTTGTATCGTGGTCGGGTTCACGGTTCGTGAAACAAGGGATATTAGGCTCAAATTATGATTCGTACCCACCCCTTCTACGTGATGATCTCCGATCCTAATGTTCAGTTAACCTGGCACGAGCGCTCGCCTCTCCGAGGAATGTTAGGAACAATGGTTAAGGAACTCACAAGGTTTTCGGAGTGACAATTACTCCTCTTTCATTTTCGGTGTCTGCATCCACATGACTTTGTCCTTGTTTGAGGATTTTTCTTTTGAGCTCCTTTCTTTTTATTCTTCTGCTCCTTAATTTTTGCCTGGACTGACTCTTTTGAGTTCTTTTCGATTTCTTTTGAAGTCCAGCGGGATGCCCTGATTTTTGCCTAAGTATTTGCTTTCTATCTTTTCTTTTCTTTTTACTTAGCGGACTCTCTTTTTTTTCTTTTTCTTTTGCTTGGAACAAGTCGTGTGACACTGGTTGTCTTGCTTGCTCCAAAAGGGTTATAACTGCCTCACTTCTGATGGGTGAGGTTTAACCATTGTGGTTGATGAGGTACGACCTCTTGAGAGGAATAAACTGTGATTGGTCCTCGAAAGGCAACACTCCTCTATAAGACTTGAACGCTCGGTCAAGCTAACTGACGACTACCCCGCCCCGGGTTAAGATGAGAGGGTTTAAAAGTCCGAAAGAAACTCCTACTTCTCGGCTCGAAGTGGTTAACTAGGGACTAACTTCTTATATATCCAGTGTTTAGGGGATTTGAAACAATGTTTGTACATCATAGGCAGGGTTTTATCCGAAAGCATACGATCCTCGGTTATGAGTATTCAGTTTCGTCATCCTCCCTCCAATCTTTGCTAATCATAGTGATAAAGTGGAGTGAATAAAATGCAAGTGTCAGTGCAATGCAATAAATGAGTGACAGCGGCATGATTAATTCAGAAAAACGCATAGTCACTTTATCAATATTACCATTCGAAACAAACAATGTTTAACAGCACGTAGTAACTAACAAAAGGAAACTACAAATGCAAATGATAAAAAGTCTAAGGACTGCCAAGCTGAGGGCGTCGGCCTGTCTGGACCACTGGCTTCTGGAAATAAATCTCTGAATCTGGGAGCTCATACAGTTTAGAGGTTGTCATGCACAACCAAAACTCCTTCTGGAAAGGAAATGCACCCTTTGTCGATCAACTGTTGTACTTTCGCCTGAAAAGCTTTGCAATCTTTAGTTGAATGCCCCGAGGATCCACCATGATATCCACACTGAGCATGAGGATTATACCCAGGAGGGTAAGGCTCCGGCACGGGCTTAATAGCTTTGGGTTCCCCTAAAGAATTCTGAACCAAACGTGGAAGAAGCTGGCTATACGACACAGGCACTAGATTAGAAGGAGAATTCCTTTGTTCCAAGTTGTTATGAGGTCGGTGTTGATTCTGATAACCTCGGTCGCGGGCTCGCGGATTTGCAAGAGGAGCGACATAAAGTTCCCGATGTGGTGCCCTAGGCACAATTGTCTGTCCAGAATAACGAGACACAGAGGATACTGACCGCTGAGAAGACGAAGAACCAACAGATTTCACCGATTTGTCTTGAGAATACCCAACATCTGTCATGATTTCATTGATCACAAATTCTTCTTCAGTTTGAAATCTACAGAGAGATTCGGTTTCACTAGCCTGACCGCTCGAAACATTCTGAATTCTTCCAATTTTTATGCCATGCTCAATGCGTTCTCCTGCCCTTACCAATTCAGGGAAATTTGGTGCGATTCCAAGTATTCTTTCGAAGTACGGGCTCTGCAAGGAGTTTACGAACATGCCTGTTAACTCTCGGTCTAAAAGTGGGGGTTGCACTTTAGCAGCAAATTCTCTTCATCTCTGAACATACTTCCTGAAAGGTTCATTGTTCCCTTGAGACAATTCTTGCAGCTGCATGCGACTAGGAGCCATGTCTAGGTTATAGTCGTACTATTTCATAAAAGCTTTGGCTAAATCCACCCATGATCGGATCTGATTACTCTCTAACTGCATATACCAACTCAGAGATGCCTCAATCAAACTGTCCTGAAAGCAGTGAATCATCAACTTGTCGTTGTGCACAAACGAAGTCATTCTTCGACAACATCACCAAGTGTTGCTTCGGGCAACTATCTCCTTTTTACTTTTCAAACCTCGACGCTCTGAACTTAGGCGGTAACACTAGGCCAGAAACCAGACACATGTCTGCAGCATTGAGGTTAACAGCATCTTTAACTTCCAAGGCTTTGAATCTTTCATCCAACGCTCGGAACCTTTTAGCATACACGAGAGCTAATGGGTCTTCATTATTTGGTATCGGGACCTCTCTTCGGGAATTTGGCATAGGGAAAACAACACCCTGGTAATCGGAGGTATCAACAGAAGGTGAGCGTTCACTTCAGACAACAAACTGCTCATGTAGATCTTGGTCTTCAACAGAAGGCTGTACAAGTCGAGTTGCAGTAAGGTTGTTCACTTGCGGAAAGTCTTCATCAGGCATAGAACCATACAAAGGATTGGACGTCATAGTGAAACCTGACCAGGTATCAACAAACTAGAAGTTGCTCTCTGACATAGCTACCAACAACTTTCAACTGACTTCACTGCTTGATTTTGCTCAAATCTGCTTCAACCCCTTGGTCGTCTTCTAACAATCAACACTTGCCCAGGCCAAACACCGGAGAATCACCCTCTGAAGCAAAACAAAGGCTGGATAAGAGCTCTGGCTAGCTGGAGAATGATATGCAATATGATGCAAAAATGCTTATGCAAATGCAATGCAAGATGCAGCAAACACTGGATCACAGCCCCCACAAAGCTCTGATTACTGTTGCGCTGCTGACGGGATACTTTGCTCTGACAAGAGAAAACCAAAATACCTGGTAGGCTAGAAGTCAAGTTTCCTGCAAAAACCCTCCCACTCACGGGTATGGACCTAAACTGACACAGGTTCGGCATCCTATGCGGTCATCAGCGTCACAAACTTTCAAGAACGATGATACGATACCCAGAAGGTATGGCATCATCATCTCTTAAAGCAGCCTCACTTAGCTGAATCCCAAATGATTGGTCCCTAGAGTCGACAATCCTCCAAACCAACAACCCCTCAAGCCCAAAGGGATGGAAAAAAGTCAACAGGGAGAACCTCGTCTGAGCGTGGATTTCGTGAGACACTAATACCTGCAAATCAAGCATGCGCCCACTACTTTCCACAACTAATGCTAGGTACACTCAAGCTTGGGTCTGGCTTTTCACTCATCAGAGCCCCTCCCACAACAACACAGTAGCAACAGATAATAATATAGTGCGGGAAATGTAAATACAGTAATATACAACATATAACACAAAAATAAACACCCACAGACAAGCAAACAAGTGCTAGGATTGACTCTCGCACAGGGACGTTGGATCCCCGATTGACTCGCATAGGGGACGTTGGATCCCCAGGAAACTATCGCAGTCCCCAGCAGAGTCGCCAGCTGTCGCTACCGCGAAAATAAGGTGCCGGCAAAACAGAAGAGTCGCCATCTTTCGCTATTTATCCCACGGAAAGGGAAAGGAAACGATCGGAAAAACCTGACGAAAAGGTATAAGACAAGGTCATCGCAACCATGTCTGGGTTCGGGAGTCGGTTACACAAGGGGAAGGTATTAACACCCCTCACGTCCATTGTACTCGATGGGATCCACATTTGTTATGTTGTCTACGGGTGAAAAACAATCTATCTACGGTTTCTAAAACTAAACAGAAAGAAACTGACTCGATAGAGCATCGCACTCCATGCCTACGTATTCCCTCGTGCAATGGGAAAGTCAGAGTCAACGTAGTTCGGGAAACTACTGGAGGATTTGCTCGCCGAGATATCGCATCTCGTGCCTACGTACTTTCACATGGCGTGAAAGATCAGAGCTTATGTAGTTCGGGCTACTACGGCTAACCGGGGTGTTCTCGATCACACGGGGTGAGAGAAAGGATTGACGATACTAGCGTACGCGTTCTAGCAGTTAGGTGTATGTTGCTCGCTCGTTGAAGACTTAGGCGTTACCTGTTTGCGGTAGAACGGACGTAGTATGTCGGGTTTAAAGGTATGGAAACCTACGGGAACTAGAACTACGGTCTTGTCTCAATTGTGTTAGGGCAAGAGAAAGGAAACATCGGTCATTAGCAGGAAAGTCTCGATCGCACGGCAGCAAGAGAACAGAGAAGTTAGTCGTTAGTGTGCTCGCTAGGATATCGCATCCTATGCCTATATATTCTCGTCTGGTACGAGAAATCAGAGCAACTGTAGTTCAACTAACTACAGCAAAAGGAGAAAAAAGGAAAAGGCAACTCGCTAGGATCATCGCAATCATATGCCTACGTACTCCCGTCTGGTACGAGAGATCAGAGCAAACGTAGTTCGGCGCTACAGGAAAGCAAGTCTCGATTGCACAGGGGCAAGAGAAGGGGTCTCGATCACATGAATGCGAGAGAAAAGGGTTTTGATCGCACGGGGGCGAGAACAAAGAGGAAGCAGACTTAACACGCCTAAACGGGAAGGAACTCAGGACACACACGCAAGAACCTAAGGCGTAGGAGTGAATGCGTCGTATGTCACCCAAAGGGTGCCATACTAAACACTCTAGACGATTAAGGGGAATCCCCTCAACTGTCATTTCCCACGTATCTAACGCTACAGCTCACAACACTCGACGGTTGCACGAAGACTTGAATAAGAAAGATGATAATCGAACGAAGCGGCTCTGTTGGCTCTTGACATGTGCGCAAGCTCCATTCCAATCTTCTCCTCTCTGGATCCTTGATGATGACGTTCGAATCATAACCAATATAACGCTAAACCATCATGATTTGACTTATACGATAAATCAAACTCTAAGAGGCAGCGTATTGATGTCCGTGTCAAAGACAAGATAGAGAAATGATATCAAAAATCATTCTCCAATTGAATCATGTCACACGGCCAGCCAAAAATAAAATCAGAGTAGAAATCAGATAGCAGGAGAAATAAGGAGAGAAATCCAATAACAAAAGGAAATAAAATTTCACTCCTAAAATTAGCAATTAATTTCTAATAGAAAATACTCTAAAGAAATACTAAGAGGAAATGCATATAGAAAATAGCATAAAAAATCTATCCTAAAACGCTATAATATTCTATAAGAAAAATAAAAATGAAAATTTTATACTATGCACAATGTTCTATAATTTGCTATAAAGAAAATAGAATGAAAATTGTATATAAACTCTATACTAATATAAATTCTAAAATATAAATCTATATTTAAAATATGCTAAGAATATTCTAAACTATAAACTATAATCCTAAAAGAAAAATAGAAAACTACAATTATTACAACCACAATATCCAATACAAAAGAAATTAAAAAAATGTAAAGGGAAGGGGGTACATCAGCATAACAGGGGTGAAATGCAGAAAAAACACCAGGGCCCAGCCCACAATACAACAAGCAAAAACAAACAAGGGAAATATGGAGGGTGCATTGGAAATTGTGGGTATGGACTGAGGGAAGACGGATTGGGTCAAACAGAGCCCACTATCCACACGGGTTCCCTCTTCTCTCTGAAAACCTAGGACGTTCTCCTTCCTCTCACAACCTCTGCCGCCGCCGGTGCTTCATCCTCAACCTCCTTCTCCATCTCAACCCGTTTCAACCGCCATCTCTTTCTATCCAACCTCAACCACACTTCTCTCACAACTCCTTCTTACCAAACCTCACCTCAAACAAAAACTCGAAAATCAGGCCACTATATTCAGAGATGTGTGTTGATTATTGGATATTGATGACGAAGGGGTTACGAAGATCTTATAGTTCTTGAGTTGCGGTTGTCGAAGAAAATCGAAGGTTGAAGATCTTGGATGAAGATTTCTGGAAGCTTCTTGAACGTGTGATAAAGGTGTTTGAAGAAGATCTGGAATCTGATGAACGCTACGAAGGCTTAACGCGTTTCTGGGGAATTAGATGAACACGAAGGAAGCTTGATGAGGATTCTGGACAACGGTTGATGAAGGTTCATGAGCGTTCTTGAGGATCTGGGAACCTGGAGAATCTGTTGCTGAAGATGGTGAAGTTTGTTCATGCATGGATGAAACTGATGTGGATTGCATGTTGATTTGTTTGTTAGAGATCTTACAATTTGTTGGAGAGTGTTGATGAAGGTGACGAGTTCTTGAAGATCTAGATGATTTTGGGAATCTGGAAAACTTGAGGGATGAACTTTATGAATACGGTTGAAGAATTCTGATGAAAAAAAGTGTGGACATGGATGCAGGTGGATGAATCTTTACCAATTTCTGGACGAACTCGGTGGACTTCGTTGGGGATTTGGAGAATGGATCGTGATGTTGATGATGTATGTTGAAGGAATGATGAAGACGATGAATTTTCTGGTGGTCTGTCGAGTTCTCCGGCGACAGTTACAAGCTTCCGGCGGGTAGTTACGGTTGCATTTGATTTCTCCGGCGAGGAGTCGCCGGAGTTTGCATGGCCGGCAGGAGAGGGAAGAGGTGGGAGGCACGTGGCGTGCATGCATGAGAGAGAGGGACGCGTGGCAGAACGGGTGGCATGTGGGTGGAACGTGTGGCGATGTGAGGTGGATCAGTGTGTGTAGGTGGCGTGGAGAGAGAAAACGCGTGTGGCAGCTTTAAATACTGACAAGTGGCATTGACCTGGCTCAATAGGCCTCCAAAAACGCCATCTGGCCCACAAAAAGGACAAAACTCTGATTGCAATTAAAGACTAATTAATGGTGATTAATGCTAAACTAATGACTCAATTAAAGACTAATTAAAGACTATTAGTGCTAAACGAGAACCAAGGCTAATTAGTAATGAACTATTAAACCTAATTAATACTAATCAAATGAAAATTAAAATTCTAACATTCAATTAATTCTGAAACTATTAATATCTAAAAAGAATTATTCTAAAACAATTAATACTCTAAAAAAGCAAAAATCCAATAACTCTATCTAAAACAAACCAATTTTTCTAAAAAGACTTATCTAAAGAAAATTATTATAAAATCTAAAATAGTATCTAAAACAATATTGAGAGAACTATTTCTTAACTAAAGTCTATTAATATCTAAAACAAATATTAACAATCTATTTAAAACTAATAAAAATATTCTAAAAGAAATAGCTCTAAAAAAAACTATTTAAAATCTAGAAATATTCTAATAACCCCTAAAATATAGAAAAACTATTAAAATTCTATCAGACCCTAAACCTTAATTTCTATGCTAACAAATTAACAGGATAAATTCTAGGAAAATGCTAATAATTCCACAAGGAACAAAACAGTGCAAATTGCTTAAGTCGACGAACAAGAGTGCGAGAACGCAACTGAATGAACGGTAAAATGCGGACATCGAAATATCCCAAAAAATAACAGCATAAGCCGAAAACACCGAGAAGAGCACGACTTCCCAAAATAAAACTCTGCTTCCTCGAACTGGTCTGAACCGCCTGAAACGCGAACGCAGGGCTGTGATCCCGATAAAATCAATCTGGATGAGAAAATGCAATGAATGCGATATGCAAAATGAAATAAATCGAAACATAAGCCAAATACAGGAATTGGTTGGTCAAATTTTGGGGTGCAACAGATGGTGATATATTTGACGAGGCTTATAGGGAGTAGAATCCTGACTAAGTTAAATCGAGAATCCCGCTCAATTGAGGCCCTCTCGAAATAGTACTATTAAACGAGTAATCGTGAAGACATTCGCTATTTTCGACCTTGGAGCCTATGATATTGAGGACCGTAGTTACCTTAACCCCACTTTGGCCTTTATTAAGATGTAGTGCGGGACTATAAGGGAGTACTCCCGAAATAGTGCTACGCGAAGCTACACTCAAAAGAAGTTCTCTTGAGAATATTATTAATCACCGAGTGTCGCTTCCGAGAAAAATAGGTGCCGGAAAGACAGAAGAGTCGCCACCTTTCGTTATTTATCCCTCGGAGCGGGAAAGGAAACGATCGGAAAAACCTGACGAAAAAGGTAAGACAAGGTCATCGCAACCGTTGTCTGGGTTCGGGAGTCGGTTACGCAAGGGGAAGGTATTAGCACCCCTCACGTCCGTCGTACTCGACGGGATCCACGCTTGTTGTGTTTACTGGACGGGTTGGTTTTATCTATCTACCTATCAAGGCTGGCTTAAAAGGAAAAGAAAATGACTCGGCAAAGCGTCGCGCTTTATGCCTACGTATTCTCATCAGAGAATGAGAAATCAGAGTCAACGTAGTTCGACTAACTACTGGTTACGGGGAAGGTATCTCGCCAATACGTCAGTATTGTGCCTACGTACTCTCAACAGATATGAGAGATCAGAGCTTACGTAGTTCGGGATACTACGGATTACGGGGATTCAGATTCATCTGTTTTATCGAGTAGGGTTAAACAGCAGTTCCAGCAGTTAGGGCAAAGCCTGTTTGCGGTGGTGCTGAAGTTTAACGACACTCTTTTCTTCATAAAAGCTTCCTTTGACTTATGGGTCCACAGGGCAAAAAGGTTTGAAGTTTGTTTTCTGTCTTTTACGAAAGAAGTGTTTTTTTATTGTGTTTGCAATTTCAATCGCACTAAAGACTATGACCTGAGAGTGAATGCGTCGCATGTCACCCAAAGGGTGCCATACTAAACATCCAGACTGTTGAAAAGAAGCTCTCCAACAGTCCTTTCTCAGATAGCTTAAGGCTCGTAACGTACGAAAGAAATCATTTATGATTACTGTATCTTAAGCTGTTTTGAGATGAGAAGAGAACAGGCTCAACTACGGGGAGACTATCAAGTTCTACTGTTGTCATGCCAAGGATTCATCCTATGGTTGAAGTTTGAAACAGGGAACTCCTAGAAGTTGTCATGCATAGGTTTCAACCTAAAGTTCTATCATCACTTCCTTATCAAAGGAAATGAGACTCCTAAGGGATCATGTCAATGATAAACAAAAACAGATAAAGCATCAGCTTAAACAGTAAACAGTAGACAGTAAAATGCATGCAATGCAAGTGAGGGAGGAAATGTGTGTGGGGTGTCAGCCTCCACAAGCTCGTCTCAACCTCAAGCCAGAATGAATAACAGTAATCATACAGAGGAAACATGCTATCAAGCAAGATAGAAGTAACTGTAATCATACAGAAGAAAATAAAATGTTGTCAAGCAAAATAAACCACATGGGCAAGGGAGCTGGGCTCTACCGAATACCCGCAAGCAAAGCCATACAGTAACAGTACAAGCAGAGGGAGCAACTCAACCTCTAGTGAAATCATGCTCCTAGCTTACAGTCAGTCTAGATATGAGCTTATTCTAATGCATCAAGCAAGTCAAACAAGGCACATCAGCACAGAAAAGGAAACAGACAAGAAAAGAAAGCAGATCAACCCCCCCCCCTCTTTCAACTCCAAGCTTCAGCTCTTTTGACAGCAATCTAGTCCTTAGACTTCAACCATCCTTCATGCCAAGTATCAACTTGCTTCCCCAAGGTTTCAACCCATCAAACATAAGTTTCATCCTATCCTCTCTTCTCCAAGCTTCAGCTCTTCAGTCAATCCCACCCTCAGGCTTCACTTCTAACTACAAGTGTCAACTTGATTCCTTCAGGCTCTCCAAGCATCAACGTAAGTGTCAACTCATCTTTTATTCCTCAAGCCTCAGCTCCACACTCAATCTCAATTGAATCCTCTTCATAAGTATCAACTTGGTCTTCTTCTCCCACAAGCTTCAGCTTCTCAGAGTAGTCTTCAATCACATGGAAGTGTCAACTTCATCCTTCAATTCTTCAAGCAAGGAACTCCTCACTCAATCTCCATTGAATCTTCAAGTATCAACTTGGTCTTCAAGCTCTTCAAGCTTCAGCTGAAATGGAAATGCTCAAGGAATCATCCTCTTCCACACTCTTCAATGAAGTTCTCATCTTCAAACTCAAGCCCAATATCTCTCAAGATACTCAAACCAGAAGATAATTGATTTAACAGGATAAGTGGAAATGATAAACAGCTTACTGACAACCAAAGGAAGCATGTAAGGGTTCATCATTATGAGAGACTGGTTCCCTCAAAGTTCTACTTCTCAGATAAAGCCACTCATCCTTCCAAATGAGGGATGTGAATATCTGAGAAGGACTTTTAGTCATTGGGAGGAATGAAAGCACATGATGCTTTCCATATTTGTGAAAGAAATCATTCTAACTACAAGGCTCTCCCTATGTCCTATCTCCTAATCTTCATCAGACACCTTCAGGCACCAACAATCCAAAGCTACAAGAAACTTCAAGCAACTTCAAGCATCCTCCTCTTGTCTTCAACTTGTCTTCAATCTCAATCAAAGGCAAACCAAGCACAAACCCTAATCTAAGGGGAATGGGGAAGTTAAACTAGTTGAATTAGTAAATTAGGATCACCTAAAACCTAGTACTAAAGTTAGTCCTAACTAAAATACTAAAATCAATTGTAAAATCCTACAAAAATATCTATGGGAACCTAAGTCAATCATGACTCTACCACATTAGTTTTAAAGATCAAACCATCAAATAAGACCTAGAACTAAATCCTACATTCTAAGGCATCAAACCTAAAACCCTAAAAAGGAGGCATCTAAACATCAATCTAGAAAGCACACCTATTTTCATCACAAAAATGTGAGAAAAAATACTATGGGATCATACATGTCTAACCTAATCACACACAAAAAATTAGGCCAAGAATCATCACCATGAGATCAAACAAAATTCTACAAAAATATGCATCAAACATAATCATTTTAATATCAATTAAAATGCAAAATTCCAATTAAATCAGAAATTACATGAAATAAAAATATTTTTCTCTAAAAAATAATAGACTCAATCATGAGTAATATGCAAAAAAAATGGATTTGATTGGATTAATATTCAATTAATTATGATTTTTACAAGAATCATGAATTAAATGGAAATTAAATGAAAATCCAACAAAAAAGATTAAACACACGGTGCAAGAAGTAATCACTTTCAATTCAAAACATGGGTTGGGCTCGCTGGGGGTGTGTGGATAACACTTAAATCATTAAGCCCAAACGCCTGAATAAATGAAACGCATCATTTCATCATCAGAATCCTTCACAATCCAATTTTAAAACGCAGTCGTTGGATCTGCTCCCAGTCAAAGGTCAAAACATGATCTGATGGTGAGAACTTCATCTTCTCCATTTCAAACGCCTGAACTTCGCGCCCAGCTCCGGCCACCGCCGATGGAGCTCCGATCATCCCCTTCAACCCTAGTTCTTCCTAGAGGCCTCCAATCCAAGAGGTCAAAACATGAAACTCATTCCAAATCTTGCCATGAATTCAACCATACCATTAGTTTCTTCTGAAACCTCAAGAATCATCATCTCCCAATCTCAACCGAAAATGGTGATCTTCCTATTTTGTCTCTAATTCATCAATTAACCATCTGAAATCCACCCTATGCCATTCTACAACTAATCTAGCACCCTAATTCAACCTAATTCTACCTGAATCATGCTAGGGGAAGAAGGTTACCAACCTGGAAATTCTTGAATAACAGATGCACGAAATCTTCACTTCAAGCCCTTAAATCTTCTGGACACGATCACTGAACCTCCTCCTTACTTCTGTATGCAAAAGATTCAGTGGAATGTGCTTCAATCTTGAAACACGATGATGAGTTGCAGGTGCTGAAAACCACTTGCTCCCACACGATCTAGCCACCAATTCTTCTTGAAAATGATCTGAAATCACTCCTTGACACTCATGGAAGGAGTATCAATCAAGAAAATGAATGGAAGTTGAGGAATTTGATGAAACCGATTTCAATTGCAATCTATGAAAACTCAATCTCAAACTATGCTTAATCCTTCAATGATCACCAACCTCTGCCATGGATCCATTCTACTCAATATATAGATGAAGTTTGGATGGTCTAGAACCCTCTAGATCCTTCCAATGAGATTTTCCACATCTCATGTCATGAGATTTTGAATCACTTATCATGACATGTACAACCCTTGCAAACAACTTGGAATTCATCCCATTCACTCTTAATTTCTCCCCTAGTGAGATATTAGAGGTGCTTAGCTTGCAAAAACCCTTGTCCATGCCTTGATTTTGAGTTTTGCAAATGATGCTTAATATGCAAGTAAGTGCTTTCCAAAGCAAGTCCACAATTTCGAACTCAAATAAAAAATGTGGCTAAACCATTGTTTTTAAAATGTTTTCTAGAGTCAAAATGATATATTACATGCCATGTTTTGGGTGTGTAGATTGAAAATATCAATTTCCAACTTTGGTTTATTTAACTTATGCTCTTATTTTAGGTCATTTTTGCAACTTTGAGCTACAAGCCTCTTCAACATCTCATGACCTCCTTAATAGCCTTACAACATCATTTTAAGCAAGTTTGATGTTGAAGATTTTTCCATTTGAAGCTTGGAAATAGGAGTTATGGCCTTATGCTTGAAATGACCTGTAATCTCCAAATGACCAAAATGCCCTTGACTTGTCAAAGCCATAACTTGAGTTCTACAAATCCTATCAAGGACTTCTAGTACTATATAGAAAGCTAAGAAGATAAGGAACAACATTCATGTTGACCAAAAGTTCATAGGAATCATCCTTCTTGGGCAAAATTTGGATGCAAGTTGGGTGACTTTCAAGGCCCCAGATTCATATACCTCAGATGACCTGTAACTTGTCAAAGTCATAACTTGAGCTCTACAAATCCTATCAAGGACTTATAGTACTCAAATTAAATCTAAGAATAAGCTTTACAACATTCATGTTGGGGGTAAGATGAGATGACAATCACATCTTGAGCTAAATTGCCTTGAAGATAGGGGTCAAACTAGGGGATTTTACACTGTCAAGCCTTAGAAACCCTAGCTTGAAACTTATCAAACTCTTCAATCATGATGAGTTGACCTTGGAATCATCCTCATAGCATCTCAATGCATCAATCCATGATCACATGGCCTTTGAATTAGGTCTCAACCCTTTCCAAATCATCAGTTGACCTAGGGTTGACCCAGTCAAACCCTAATTATACCACTCCTGGTTGAGTCTTCTTAAACTTGCACCATGACCTATCTAGGCTTCATGATGGATTTCAATACATCTCATAAGCTCTCTCAAGGCTTCAAGTCCTTCTTCATAGCCTCAGAATCATTTGAGGAGCTTCCCACAACTTTCAAGTTAGGAGGCACACAACTGTGGTTTCAACCACTCTCTTTGAGAATCTTCTGACTTCTCTGACAAAGATACCAACCCTTGAACACTTGAATAACCTTCTTGGCTAGCTTCATAGTCTTGTGTAAATCTTGATTGGTACTCACACCTCTTGATCTCCTGCACACATGTCAATGAAATGCAAATGATAATGCTAATGTGAATGAAATGAAACATAAGCTAAGTAAAGAAATGTTGGTCAAATTTTGGGGTGCAACAGCTGCCCCTATTCAAACGGCTTGAACTTGACTGGGTGAGAAGCGAACGGCTCTCAACCAATCAATGTACGAGACGGTTGAATACCAACAAACCCGGAAATTTGCCAACTGCACATGTACACGGTACTCAGATGGGAACAAATCTTCGAAAACTGAAATATTAGCTGCACGGAAACTAGCTGGGGAATTGGTCACACGGTAACCGGTAATACATGGTCGATCATGCCGTCAGGCATCAAGATTCCTCGGGACTCATCAGTTCAACAATCAAGTTAATCATGCCATCGGGCATTCAAAGAAATTTTTGAGCATCAGCCGGACTTCATGAGTAAGTCGGGAATATAATTCTTGGTCAGTCATGAACCAATTGGGGATATCCAAACTTTTGCCACCGGGCACTCTGCATCAGCTGAGGGAATTGCTTCGTTAACACGGTTGGACTTCAATCATCAAGTCTTCAGGGGAAGTTTCAATTTCACTGTTTGGAAACCTGCCGGGGATGACGCATCTCCGCTGGGGATTCTGTAGGACTATCAAGTAATTCTGCTTCGGGGATCCAGAAATCGTTTTGGATGAATCATCTTTGCTGAGGACATCAAGAATCATCTTGGACAAATAGCTTCGTGGGGGCTTCAAGAATCATCCTGGACCAATAACTCTGCGGGAGATTTCAGGAATCATCTTGAGCAAACACTCTGCCGGGAACTCTAAACATCAACGTGAGCAACCAACTCTGGCGACTGCACTGGGGATTTTAAGAATCATCTTAAGCAAACGACTTTGCTGGGGAGAATTCAAGATTCATCTTGAGCAAGCGACTCCGTTGGGGGGAATTCAAGAATCATCTCGAGCAACCGACTTGTGGAGGAACACCTGCAAAACAAGAACAGTAACGACCTAGCTCATGTTTGGTATGCATATGCTTCGGCAATGGCGTAATGTTCCACACGGTGGCAATGCTACGCATTTATGGTAAATGCTATGCAATCATGCAAAATGCTGCGATCCCGTCAGCAAAATAAATGCTGAAGGGAGAATCCTCCCGTCAAGGAGAAAGAACCACTCTAGAGGGGGAAGGAATCATCCTGCCACGGAGAAAAGGTCACGCCAATCTCAATCGGACTTCACACGGGGAAGCGAACTTCAGTTGACTGCTGCAGGGGAACGAAACTCTACGAGAACCTGGACCTGCTGAGGAAAGCGATGTCAACTACACGGCCTTCACGGTTAAACCTCCTGGAGACGACGACTCCGGTGGGGAAATACAGCATCAACTATTCAACACTCTACTAGGGACAACCAATCATGGTCCCGACTGCTCCCAAGGACTCGGCTCTCTCGGGGATCTGCAAACTTGGTTGGGGAAGAAGGAATCATCCTGCTTATAGGGGAGAGTACGACTCTGTGGGGAATCTCAATTCCGCTGGGGACTTCAGTCTGGAACTATCAATTGCCGCATACTTTAGTATATGACTCAGCTAGGGAGATGACATTCCTTCAGGATACATCTGATTGGGGAGAGAATCCTCTCTGCCTGGGGGAACGTATCAATGCTTACGATCTCACGTTCGGACTTTGCAAGGAGAGACTGCTGAACCTTGCTGGAGAAGGAGGAATCATCCTGCTTGGGGACGCGTACGGCGTACTGTCCGGAATATGTTATACCTGTAACAACACAAACAAACAGACAAGATACCCTTCTCAAAGGGACCTATCGAGGTTATCATCTTGCGACAATGTTTGAGTAATTCATTGTTTCAACAATCAGTGGCCTAGGCCAGTAAGTTTATGTATGCGCATTTTGTCAAAAACATCGGCGTTCTTTTTCGCAAACAAAACAGGTAAATGCTAATCAAACAAACAGAATTGCTGAATAGTATACATTTTATTGACAACCAACCCCAGAATGGGTGAAAATGTTTTACAACAGATGGAAGCTCCTGGAATGAGGAAGCCGCGCAAAAATAAAACATAAATATACATCAGTATATACAAATGTCGGCAACGGGGCGTAGACGAACACCATGAGTTGATCCCTCTATGACCCACTCGACTTCGATACTTCTCCGACGCTTCAGCTTCAGAAGAGATTGATTCAGATAAACGGCCCTCGGGTCCTTCAAACCACTAAACAATGAAAGTCCATACGCGGAACGCAGTCATTTGCTTTTTCCAATCCATAACTTTTGCGTGAACCGCCCTTTGCGGGTTTTCAGTTCACCGGGATACCCTTTTTTGCCAAAGTTGCCCTTCCGGGTTTTCGACTTTGCGGGTGTACATTTTTCAATTTATATCCCTAATTTTTGCCCGAACCTTTTTTCCTTTTTATGGTTCGCCAGGATGCCCCACTTTTGCCTGGATATTCTTTTTCTTTCCAGCGGGTCATTTTTAAGCAAAGTATTTTTTAACTGCGTCCGCGTTCACCGAGGATGCAAAATCTTCACCATCCATCGTGGATAACAACAAAGCTCCTCCCAAGAAGACCTTGCTGATGACATACGGACCTTCGTAATTGGGAGTCCACTTGCCCCGGTGATCGGAGTGTGGAGGAAGAATCTTCTTCAGGACGAGATCACCCGTCTGAAAGCTTCTAGGACGCACCTTCTTATCATAAGCTTTCTTCATTCGGCTTTGGTACAGGCGACCATACGCAATCGATGCCAACCTCTTCTCGTCCATCAGGCTGAGTTGGTTCAGTCGGTTCTTAATCCATTCTGCCTCGTCGAGCTTCACGTTAACCAAAACTCGTAAAGAAGGGATCTCCACTTCTAACGGTAGGACAGCTTCCATACCGTACACTAAGGAGAAAGGAGTTGCCCCGGTTGACGTACGTACCATCGTACGATAACCGTGCAATGCAAATGGCAGCATCTCGTGTCAATCCTTATAGGTCACAACCATCTTCTGAACAATCTTTTTGATGTTCTTATTGGCCGCTTCAACGACGCCATTCATCTTCGGCCGGTAAGGAGATGAGTTGTGGTGTTTAATATTGAAACTCTGGCACAGCTCCTCCATCATCTTGTTATTCAGATTCGAACCATTATCGGTAATGATCCGCTCAGGAATTCCGTAACGACAGATGATGTCCCTCTTTATGAATTTAGCCACCACCTGCTTGGTCACATTAGCATATGAGGCTGCCTCCACCCACTTGGTGAAGTAGTCGATAGCTATGAGAATGAAGCGATGACCGTTAGATGCAGTGGGCTCGATCTTGCCTATCATGTCGATGCCCCACATGGAGAACGGCCACGGGGAGGACATGACATTTAACGGGCACGGCGGCACATGAACTTTATCAGCATAAATCTGGCATTTATGACATCTCTTCGCGAATTTAAAGCAATTTGATTCCATCGTTAGCCAGTAGTATCCTGCTCTCAGGATCTTTCTTGTCATAACATGCCCGCCGGCGTGCGTACCAAATGTGCCTTCATGGACTTCTTCCATGAGCATACTCGCTTCTTTCTCATCTACACATCTGAGTAGCACGAGATCGTGATTTCTCTTATACAAAACTCCATCAGGATTGAGATAAAAGTTTCCAGATAGCCTCCTTAGAGTCTTCTTATCCTGGGTTGACGCACCCGCCGGATACTCCTTAGTCATAAGGAAGGTCTGGATGTCATGGAACCATGGCTTGCCGTCGGCGACTTCCTCGATCGCAAAGACAAATGTCGGTCTATCAAGACGAGAAAGGACAATCCTTGGAGCTTCATTCCAAAAAATTGACTTTATACATCGAAGTCAACGTGGCTAAGGCATCAGCCATCTCGTTTTCGGCCCTAAGCACATGATGGAGTTCTACTCGATCAAAGAACGGAAGCAGCCTTCTGGCATAATTCATGTACGGCACCAAATTCGATTGACGAGTCTCCGACTCCCCTTTAATCTGGTTGATCACAAGCGTCGAGTCACCATATACGTCTAGGTTCTTGATTCTCAAATCAATTGCTTCTTCTAGACCCATGATGCATGCTTCGTACTCCGCTTCATTATTGGTGACCGGAAACGTCAGTCTCGCAGTGAACGGGATGTGGGATCCGTGGGGAGTCGTGATGATAGCCCCAATGCCACTTCCATACGAATTAACCGCCCCGTCGAATATCAATTTCCACTGGGATTTCCTATCTGGCCCCTCGTCGGGCAGCGGCTCATCGCAATCCTTCGCTTTGAGAAACATGATATCCTCATCAGGGAATTCAAATTTCATCGGCTGGTAATCTTCGATCGGCTGTTCATCCAGGTATTCAGACAATACGCTTCCCTTAATGGCCTTCTGGGAAACGTACTGAATGTCATATTCCGTCAACACCATTTGCCATCTGGCAATCCTGCCCGAAAGCGCTTGCTTCTCGAAGACGTACTTGATCGGATCCATCTTCGAAATTAGCATGGTGGTGTGATTGAACATGTACTGTCGTAAACGTTTGGCAGCCCAGGCTAGTGCACAACACGTTTTCTCCAGCATCGAGTAACGAGATTCACAGTCTGTGAACTTTTTACTCAAGTAGTAAATGGCATGCTCCTTTCTGCCCGTCTCGTCGTGCTGACCGAGAACACACCCCATACTATTCTCAAGAACTGTCAAGTACATGATTAATGGTCGTCCGGCCACTGGGGGTATCAAGATCGGAGGTTCCTGCAGATACTGTTTTATCTTGTCGAATGCCTTCTGGAAATCCTCGTTCCAGATAATCGCCTGATCTTTCTTTAACAGTTTAAACATCGGTTTACACATGGTCGTGGGCTGAGAGACAAACCTTGCAATGTAGTTTATTCTGCCCATGAAACCACGAACTTCTTTTTCTGTTTTTGGCACTGGCATTTCTTGTATCGCTTTAATCTTCGCAGGATCAACCTCAATGCCTCTTTCACTCACGATAAACCCCAGTAACTTTCCGGACCGTACTCCGAAAGTACACTTGTTAGGATTCAGCCTCAACCTGAACTTCCTAAGCCTCTCAAAAAGCTTCAGCAAATTGACCAGGTGTCCTCCTCCGTTTGGGACTTCGCAATCATGTCATCAACATAGACTTCAATCTCATGATGAATTATATCATGAAACAAAGTAACCATTGCTCGTTGGTAAGTGGCCCCTGCGTTCTTCAGACCGAAAGGCATTACCTTGTAGCAAAATGTTCCCCAGGGAGTGATAAACGTAGTTTTCTCCATGTCCTCCGGCGCCATCTTGATCTGATTATAGCCGGAGAAGCCATCCATGAACGAAAACACGGAGAACTGAGCTGTATTGTCGACCAACACATCAATATGAGGCAGCGAGAAATCATCTTTAGGGCTCGCCCTATTCAAATCCCGATAATCGACGCACATTCGTACCTTATCGTCCTTCTTCGGT
>OZ012737.1:57333496-57366783 GCA_963859935.3 Lathyrus sativus | reverse complement strand
ACACTGGTTGGCTTGTGGATTTTTCTCAACCGGTACTCGTAATGTCTTGAAAACTCTTCGAATGGGGATAAAAAGAAATAATCTTCTTATAGGATGATATATTTGTGATCATAGTCTATATATAGAATGATAATCATTTAGAATTCTCATTATTTCGAAATGAATTATCTTGACATCCACTTATATTTAAGCACATATTCAATTAAATAATTAATTATTAAATATAATTAATTATTTTATTTACTTACTCAACCGGTTAAGATTCTTATATATAATATATATATATATATATATATATATATATATATATATATAATATATATATATATATATAATATATATATAATATATATATATATTATATATATATATATATATATATATATATATATATATATATATATATATATATATATATATATATATATATATATATATATATTTATATATTATATAATATATATATATATATCACTACGCCAGAATTGATTTTTAGCAGCGCACAAAAGACAGCGCTTTTAAAAAAAGCGCTGCTAAATAGTCAGTAAAAAAAAAAGAAAAAAATTACCTACCAAAGACAGCGCTTTTTTAAAAAGCGCTGCTAAAAGGGGACCCTTAGAAAGCGCTTTTTAAAAGCACTGCTAAAAGGGGACCCTACGAGAGCGTTTTTTTTATAAAGCGCTGCTATATGTCATTGCTAATGCACCCTATGAAAGCGCTTTTAAAAGCGCTGCTAAAGGCCTTTAAAAAGCGCTGCTAAAGGTATTAGTATAATAATTTTTATATACCCTCCAGAATTGTAAACGAAACAGAACACGCGTTTTTTCGTTTTCTTCTTCGTTTCTTCATTTCTCCATTGCCCTATCTTCCATTTTCGCCCTCCGTTGAAGCTTTCATCGTCGTCCGTTTGCGCCGCCGTCTTCCATTTGTTTTCGCCGCCGTTCGCCGTTCCCTTTCGCCGCCGTTCACCGTTCGTTCTCCTCCACCGTTACGGTAAATCCGCGACTGTTACGGCATTTTTATGGATTATTGTCTTAGTATTGCATTTTTCTGGATTAGATGATGTTAGTGCTACTTCTTTCTGAGTTATTGACTTGTTTTTGTTGATACCATTGATGAGCATTACTCTTTTGATATTGGCTTGAGTTTTGTATGCAAGGTGTTTGTTGAAATGCCACAATGAATTTTGAGCATTATAAATTAGTTTAGAATAATTTAGTCCATTACCAAAATTTTTGAGAGTATGCTTTAATAATTTAGAATAGTGTTTAAAATCATATTAATGCAATAGTTTAGAATAGTTTAGAATAATTTAGTCCATTTCCACCATTTTTGAGAGTATGATTTAATAGTTTAGAATAGTTTAAAATCATATTAATGAAATAGTTTAGAATATTTTAGAATAATTTAGTCCATTTCCACCATTTATGAGAGTATGCTTTAATTTAGTCCATGTCATTTTGAGCATTATAAAATAGTTTAGAATAGTTTAAAATCATATTAATGAAAGTATGCTTTAATAGTAGAATAGTTTATTATAGTATATCTACTTTTTTTTAATATGATTTGTTTTGTTGGATTATCTAGTTTTTTTGTTTTGGTTAATTATTAATATGATTTTAATAAAATGTATATATTGTCTGTTATAGGGGTTACCTGAGAAGAGCAAGGTTGTGATTGTTTCCAAGCATCCTACTGTACAACTTTCTTAGAAGTTAGTGATTTCTTTACAGGTATTCTCTGTTTTTGCCTAACTTTCATAGTATGGATAAAAATTGGATGTCTGTTAATCGATTGTCAAAAGAGTACGAGAATGGGGTATCGAACTTCGTTAAGTTTGCTGTTGAACACGCCAAAGACCCCAGTAGGATCACATGTCCTTGCTTAGGTTGCTGTTATGGGCGTCGAATTGACGCGGTTCAGTTGGAATCTCATTTAATGAGACATGGAATTGATCGAAGTTACACATGTTGGACATTACACGGTGAGATAAGTAACGAGAATGTTGAACCCCAGAACAATACGACCTCTACTTCAAAGGACAATGGTAGGGATACATACGATTGTGATCGAGTCGAAGATATTGCAGAAGCACTTGAAGAAGATCTTAAAGATTGTCCAAAGATGTTTGAGAGGTTGGTAAGCGATGCAGAGAAGCCGTTGTATAAAGGTTGCACTACTTTCACAAGATTGTCTGCAGTATTAAAGTTGTACAACTTAAAGGCGGGTAATGGATGGTCGAATAAAAGTTTCACAGAGTTGTTAGCCCTACTTCAAGAGATGCTTCCGGAGGATAATGTTCTTCCCAATCGAACCTATGAAGCTAAAAAAATGTTATGCTCTATTGGTATGAGCTATGATAAGATACATGCTTGTCCAAATGATTGCATTTTGTTTCGAAATGAGTATGCATCATTAAACGAGTGTCCTAAATGCGGTGTATCTCGGTATAAGAAGAAGTTGTCACCAGCAAAAGTCTTATGGTATTTTCCTATAATTCCGAGATTCAGACGCATGTTTCGTAGTGAAACAGATGCGAAACACCTTACTTGGCATGCAGATGATAGAATTATAGATGGGAAGTATCGACATCCGGCAGATTCACCACAGTGGATGAAAATTGATAATGATTATCCTGATTTTGGAGAAGAAGCTAGAAACCTTCGCTTGGCATTATCGACTGATGGAATGAATCCGCACGGTCTGCAAAGTATCTCCCATTCCACCTGGCCTGTAATTCTTATGATTTATAACCTACCTCCATGGCTATGTATGAAGCGTAAGTACATGATGTTATCTATGTTAATTTCTGGCCCTAAACAACCAGGAAACGACATAGACGTATACTTGACACCTTTAATCGAAGACTTAAAAAGTTTGTGGGAGAACGGTGTGGAGGTTTATGATGGATATAGGAAAGAAAGTTTTAATTTGAGGGCCATGTTGTTTGGCACAATTAATGATTTCCCAGCATATGGAAATCTATCGGGGTATAGCATTAAAGGTCAATGTGCGTGTCCTATCTGTGAAGAAAACACAGATTGGACGCGGTTGGAATTTGGTCAGAAGAATGTCTTTCTTGGTCATCGTAGATTCTTAAGTTCTAATCATCAGTACCGTGGGTGGAGACAAGAATTCAATGGAAATTCAGAACAACGTAAAGCACCACCTACATTGACCGGCGATCAAATTTTTGCAAAGGTGAAAGATGTGAGTACTCAGTTTGGCAAGCCTTTTGCTCATACGCTTACCACGCGTGGGTGGAAGAAGAGGTCAATTTTGTTTGAGTTGCCGTATTGGAAGTCGTTGTATGTACGACATTTTCTTGATGTTATGCATATTGAAAAAAATGTATTTGAAAGTGTTATTGGTACATTACTCAATATACAAGGAAAGTCTAAGGATGGCCTTAAAGCAAGAAAAGACTTGGTAGCAATGGGAATAATAAATGAATTAGGACCCCAGAAGAAAGGAAATCGCACTTATCTACCACCTGCTGCATATACTTTGTCTAGAAAGGAGAAAAAGATAATGTGTAAGTTTCTTAGTGAAGTTAAAGTTCCAGAAGGATACTCTTCAGATATTAGAAGACTTGTTTCTATGAAAGACCTAAAGTTAAAGAGTTTAAAGACACATGATTGCCATGTTCTTATGGAACACTTTCTACCAATAGGTATACGTTCTATTTTGCCAGAAAAAGTGAGAGGCGCAATAACAAAATTGTGTTTCTTTTTCAGATCTATTTGTAGTAAGGTGATCGATCCTGCGATCTTACCAACATTGCAAAAAGATATAATTATTACTTTGTGTGAGCTTGAAATGTATTTTCCTCCGTCATTCTTTGACATAATGGTACATCTAGTTGTGCATCTCGTGAAAGAGACACAACTGTGTGGACCTGCATATATGAGATGGATGTATCCAGTTGAACGTTATATGAAAATATTGAAAGGGTATGTGAAAAACCGAAGTCGACCAGAGGGATGTATTGTTGAACGATACATTGTTGAAGAAGCTATTGAGTTTTGTACTGAATATTTGTCCAACGTTCAATTCATTGGCCTCCCAAAATCTGATGTTGTTGAAAAAGTAGTAGGTAAACAGTTAATTGGAAATAAAGTTGTGACAGTTTCAAGGGATGAACGGGAGCAAGTGCATTTATATGTTCTGCACAATGACATTGAGGTTGAGCAGTACGTTAAATTGCACAAGGACGTTCTCCGAGGTTTAAATCTGAATAGAAATGAAAATTGGATAGTACGTGAGCACAATCGAAGTTTTATAACATGGTTCAAAGAGCATATTTATTCAAAGTTTTATTCTGATCCCGCTTCAATAACAGAAAGGTTGAGATGTTTAGCATATGGTCCAACTTTGCATGTGTTTTCTTATAGCGCATACGCAATTAATGGATACACATTTTATACCAAGGAGCAAGATGATAAAAGTACAATGCAAAATAGTGGTGTCACTGTGCTTGCTGAATCAATGCACATTTCCTCGTATTTTGGGGTAATCGAGCGCATTTGGGTGTTTGATTATGAGAAGTCTCAGATTCCTATCTTTGGATGCAAGTGGGTTGAAAGTAATAGTGGCATACGTATGGATAAGTCAGGTTTTTTGCAAGTGGATCTTAATAAGGTGGGGTACAAAGATGAGCCTTTTATTCTAGCCACGCAAGCTAAACAAGTGTTCTATGTCACTGATCCGAAAAGTACGAAATAGTCTATAGTTCTTTTTTCCAACAAAGTAATCAACGATAACATTGGAGAAAAGGGGGAGGTTGATGTTGAGAATGAATCTTATGTTAGGGATGATCCAGATGAGAATATTATAGCAGACAAATCATATATTAGAAATGATCATAGCGAGGGAATTTGGATCAATCCATCCGTCCGTGTTGTTAAGAGACAAGTAAAGCACCTTCGAACTAAAAAAAGAAAAAGATGTTAAAGGTACTTGTAAAATTACATATTGTCTCATTCAATAAAATAACATATTATTTCTTATTTATACGTTTCTTATGTGTGTGTGTGTGTATATATATATATATATATATATATATATATATATATATATATATATATATATATATATATATATATATATATATATATATATATATATATATATATATATATATATATATATATATATATATATATATATATATATATATTTCTTATTTACATATTTGAATGTCATTCATTTGATACTTTAGTTTTCCTGAATTACAGGTATATTATGGCCAGCAATGAAGATTGGAAGAAATTAAAGTAGAATTGTATAATTTGTGATGTTGAATTTCGAGTTGAGAATTGTATATAATTTGTGATGTTGAATTGTGAAGCTTTTGAATTATATATATTAAAGTGGAATTGTATATAATTTGTGATGTTGAATTGTGAAGCTTTTGAATTATATATATTAAAGTGGAATTGTATATAATTTGTGATGTTGAATTGTGCATATAATGCCAAAGTGTTGAATTGTGCACATAATGCCAAAGTGTTGAATTGTGTATATAAAGCCAAAGTGCTGAAATAAAGGGCTAAATTATATAAGCAGGTATTGTAATATAAGCAGGTTTATTGAAAAATATATAAAAAGTGCCATTAATCAGGAAATTTTTTTTTCAAAACGTGCACATTAGACAGCGCTTTTATGTATAAGCGCTGCTAAAGGGGACAGAGAAACTGCTAAAAAAGCGCTGCTATAGGTGGGGAAAGAGGGGTCTAAGACAGCGCTTTCATAAAGCGCCGCTATAGGGGGGGTCTAAGACAGCGCTTTAATAAAGCGCTGCTAAAGGGGGGGAGGTGGGGGGGGGGGGGGGGGGGAGATTAGGCAGCGCTTTAAAAAGCGCTGCTAAAGGGGTAAAAAAGCGCTGCTAAAGGTGATGTCTTTAGCAGCGCTTTTTCCACAAAAAAGCGCTGCCTTTACCTTTAGCAGCGCCACTTTAGGCAGCGCTTTAAAGCGCTGCTAAAGGTCAAAAAAAGCGCTGCTAAAGGTCTGTTTAGGCATAGTGTATATATATATTGCTCTGTCCCGCTCATCATACGGTGTCGGCCCAATCCATCTCTCCGTCGTGGAGGGCCTAGCTCATTGATAAGTTGTCGCGCGCGGATCAAAAAGAGTGTTTTTGATGAAAACGTAATACAGCGACAATTCAACTCGGATATCGTCTCAATGATTCTTTTATGTGATTAATCTACCAAATTCAAAATGGAGGGGGAGTTGGTTTGGTTTCTGATCGGATAAATAAAGAAAATGCAATTAAGCGGTTAAAATAAGTGATTATCAAAATAAGTCAATCTACTGTTGTTGCGGTGAAATTTGGATGTCAAGCTATTGATTCACTTGAATCTTAATTCATTTACAGCCGGTCTTTGATTTATCGAAGGAAAGGTTAAAGAAAGGAAAAACCTAAAAGGGAGAGATCTAAGGTTCGGGGTGTTGCACCCTAAAATTTGCCCAGCCTTAATTCACTTGGTTTATGTTTCAATTGCATTAGCATTTGCATATAGGGCCATGTACATAGGTTACTCATCTGCATAGCATAAGCATAACAAGTCAGCTAACAGGGGACCAATCATTATTCTCATTTCTAGAGGCCTATCAAGAGGTTATTATCCTGATTCAACCTCATTCAAGTCATCAGAAAAGAATTTGGAAGCTATCAAGTCAATGGATCAAGCAGTTCATCTATCTCCTAACTGAGGGTGTCTGAGGATCAACAAAGAAATGGTGAGCTGTGGGCTGAGCATGGGGAGTATCTAGACATCTTGGAGGACTTAGAAAGTCATTTGGAGAAGGAGACAAGTCATTGGTGTGATCACAAGTATTGCAGTTGAAGACAGTCAACTAGGGTTTCATCTGGGTCAACTCTAGGTCAATTGACTGATTGAAAGGCATTAAGGGCTATTGGAGAGATGTGGGGTTCATCATTTGACATGGAGAATAAATATATGTTGTTATGCTAAGAAGAAATCAAGAAAAATCAAGAAGAATAGAGGGTGAAAAGTCAAGGTTCCTAGGGTAAAATCCCTTGTTTTTCACTGATTTGTCAAAGAAGATAAGTTGAAATACAAGCCTCATCTCACCTAATGATGGTCATGAGACTTGTAGAGGATGTTATTAGCTTTAATTTGAGTGGTGGAAGTTCTTGAGAAGATTTCTAGAACTCAAGTTATGGCTCTTGCAAGTTAGGGGTCACCAGATGACACTGAAATTTGTCTGTGAAAGTTGACTGTCTTCTGACAAACTTTTGACCCTCAAGAATAATTCAAATGGACTTTGGACAAACATGAGAGTTGTTCCTCATTGTATCCCCTTTCCAAAAAGGTATGGTATTCCTTCATATGATTTAAGGAACTCTACTTATGGTTTGTGCAAGACAGGGGTATTTTGGTCATTTGGAATTACAGGTCATTTTTAGCCAATGCCTAAAACTCATACAAGGAAGCTTCAAATGGAAAACTTCCCAACATCAAAGTTGCTCAAAATGGCATTTTAAGTCTAGATAAGATGTTGTGAGAGTTTGAAAATGCATGGAGCATGGATATTTTAAAATGGTCAAAATGACTTGAAAAAGGCTTATAAGTTAAAAAAGTTGAAATTGGATTTTGGTTTGAGAGATCTACAAATCCAAAATGGGGCATATGATAGATGATTTTGATTGGAATCAATATTTTGGAAACAATGGTTTATCCACATTTTTGAGTTTATGCTTAAAAATTGGACTTCCTTTGTAATTTTGTTTCTTGCACTTTAAGGTACCATGAGAAATTGTTTGCCAAAGCCTTAATTTTGCACAAAATGCCTTGTTCTCACATGTATATCTCATATAAGGGTATTTTGAAGACTTATCATGAGTTTTATGAGATTTACCAAAAATAGTATTTTTGAATTTCTCATTACGTGAGAAGTTCTAGAACTTCCTTGGAAGCTTCTCATATGTTCTAGATCTTTCCTTTCACTTCCATAAATACCCAAAGGTGAGATCATGCCATGGTTGGTGATTCTATTTGCTTGCAAACCATACTTTCATCTCATAACTCCAAAATTGCATTTTGATTCCCATCTCTCCCAAACTCCATTGTTTGTGCTAGTTATCATCATCATCATCATCCTCCATTGTTGTAGAGTAAAAAGCACGAAGAAGGCACATCAAATCGTGGCTGGATTGTGAGTTCTTCTCCATCACTCCAAGAGGCGTGAAGCTTCGAATTGGCATTTTCAAGAGGTGTAAACACGAATTCTCTTCACCAGCATCATCACCATCATATAAAGATCATTTGGCACCATTGGCAAGGGCTGAAACAGGGCATAGCAACCATCACCATATCCAATTGGTAAGGATACGTTTTGATTCGAATCACCATAATTATGCATGGTTAGGGTTAGTTGTTGTGATATTCATGATAGAGACCACTTAAGGATCATTTATGGTGAGTTTAAGGTCAATCCATGGAGGTTCAAGATGTGGTGTCAATTCTTTCAAGATCAAGAATGGTTGGAATATGAGGTTTTAATGCATGTGCTATAGTTTAGTATACTCAGTGTAACATGTAGAACACGTGGCTACAATTATTTTCAAGGTTTGTTACAGTTGCATGTCAAGCTTTCATGGTGGAACCATGGGTTGGTGTTTTCGGTTTGCACATTCTAGGTGGTGTCAAGAGGAGATATGGACATGGTTGGATAGAGGGCAAGAAGAGGATCGTTTTTGGTCTTTATTTCGAGTCATTTCATGGAGAGATGAGAGAACTAGGGTGGCTGGAAGTTTCACTCATGAAGAGGGAGTTTGTATGAAGCTAGGGTTTTCACATGAAGAAGAAAAGGGAGGGCCGTTGGATGCTCCTACAAGTCTTGACCAAGACTCCCATCGGACGGCTGGCATTAAATCTGAATTTTAATGAGGGTCTTTGGGCTCTCTTCACTTTTCGCACCCCCCTCATTTCCAGGCCCAATGATTTCAACTATCATTTCTTTCTATTTGCACCCCTTCCACTTATTTCTTTCTATTTCGTATTCATTTTCCTTTTTGTTTCATTCATCTTCAAAAATTCATAACTAAATGGAAAATGCATATTTTTAACTCATTCTTTTTTTAATATTTTCCTTAACATGTCTAGAAAATTAAAAAAATATAAAAATTGCATTTTATATTTTTTTCGCATTTTTCACATATTTTACAAATAAATGCATATTTTGAGGGTTTTATTTCATACATGATCTTGTAGATTTTTGTTCTTACACTTAGAAATAGATTTTTTGCCCATTCTTTTTTGTGGTGATTAATATTGAATTGTAGTATTCCCAGAATTTATTACTAGATTTTTTAGAATAAAATTTGATTAGTTTAGATAATTGAACTTAGGATAGTTTAATTAGGGTTTTTAAGTAGTATACTTGAACTTCAACATTTTATTTTTGGGGTTTTTAGGACAAGTTAGCCTATGGGGAATATATGGGACTTAAGGGTAGTTAAATAGGATCCCCTAGAATTTATATTAGGAATTTATATTACCATATGCTATTTTTGGTTGATTTTTGAATTGATTGATCATTTGTGTGGCTCTTAGGGCATAGTTTGTATTGTTTTGCTTCTTTTTCTTCTCCTTTGGGTGTGGAGCTTTGAAGATTGATTTGAGGACCTTGTGAAGACCTTGTGGATGAGGCACATTGAAGACTCAAGATGGAAGATCAAGTTCAAGTTCATTGAAGATGCTGTTGGCTAGAAGACTGTTGAAGGCTATAGGATTTAGGGTTAGGAAGAGCTTAGTCTAGCAGCTTGATTCACAAGCATAAATGGCTTTGTTTGCCTCTATCCTTTCTCTAGGATTCAAAGTCTCTTTCAAATATCCACCTCCTTCCTTTGGAAGGATCAGTGAATGTATTTGAAAGATAGAACTTTTGAGAGAAAACTTTCTGTTTAATGTTAACAGTTGATGAACCACCCTTGGTAGGTAATTAACTGTCTAACATTCATTCACTTCATCTGGTTGGCTGATGTTCATCCTGGAGCCTGAGACTTGAAGAAAAGCCATTGTAGACTGAGGACTGGTGCTCAAGACCTTTGCTTGAAGACTGTGAAGATAGAGACTGCTGCTGACTGAAGCTTGTAGCTGATTGGAGATGACTTGAAGATAGATATTGGTGTAGAGCTGCTGTGGCTGTTTATTTTTGCTGTATTTCATTTCTTGATGTATTGATTGGTTTTCCTGACTGTATTGTTTGCTGTTTACCCTGCTGGGTTGAAAGTGAAGCCTGTTCACTTTTGCCTATTTGTTTTCCAGGTTCGAGGTTGAGTGGGACTCCCTTGCCTCGCTGGTGTTGTTGCATTCATGCATTTTACTGTTTTACTGTATATCTGATATTGTTTCTGTTCCCGTCTATTCCCTTAGGATCTCTGTTTCTCTCTGCGCAAGAGAGGAGCATGATAGACACTAGGTCTTAACCCATGCATGATAACATTAGGTTAGTTTGTTTCCCTTCGCAACCATAGGTTAGAGTTCTATCTCTTCTTCCTCAAAACAAACAGGAAAATACCATAAAGATTTCAAACACAATAAAAGACACTTCTTTCGTAAAAGAACGGGAACTCATCAAGCCGTCATTTTTGTCCGCCGGGACTGCTAATCAAGAAAACCTTTTTCAGAAGGAATAAAATCAACAGACAGACTTGTGTCGTACGTGGCCCGAACTACGTTTGCTCTGATCTTTCATGCCGTGTGAAAGTACGTAGGCATAGGATGCGATATCCTAGCGAGCAACCTTCCCCTCCTTTCCCGTAGGTAGGCGAACTACGTTGACTCTGATTTCTCGTTCCAGACGAGAATACGTAGGCATAAAGTGTGATACTTTGCCGAGTCATTTTTATTTTCATTTTATTTTCCTTTTAACCCTTGACCAATAGTTTAGATAGAATAACAATCCATACCCGAAAACAAGCGTGGATCCCGTCGAGTACGACGGACGTGAGGGGTGCTAATACCTTCCCCTTGCGTAACCGACTCCCGAATCTAGGTTTTGGTTGCGACGACCATACCTTTCCCACGTTGTGCGAGGTTTACTCTGAGCGTTTCCTTTCCCTCCCGTGGGATAAATAACGCACGGTGGCGACTCTTCTGTCAGCCGGCGCCGATTTTCGCAGTAGCGACAGCTGGTGACTCTGCTGGGGATCCAACGTCCCATGGCTGCTAAGGACTGTGATAGTTCCTTATGCATTTGGGATCCAACGTCCCTTAAGAGAGTCAATCCTAACGCTTGTTTTCCCGTCGAGGATTTTGTATGGATTTATATTTCTGACCTTTACTTTCAGCATTATATATATTGTTTATTATTGCTGTATTGGGGTGTGACGGGTGTTCTGATATTGAGTGAGAAGCCGGACCTGGGCTTGAGTGCACCTAGAATTAGAGTAGAAAGTAGTGGGCGCGTGCCGGCTTTGCTTGCATTAGTGTCTCATGAAATCTACACTCGGACGAGGTTCTTCTGGTTGGCTTCTTTTTCTACCCTTTGGGTCGAAGGGGTTGTTGGTCAGCTGAATTGTCGACTCCGGGAACCGATCATTTGGAAGTTGGCTAAGTGAGGCCTCTTCAGGATTTGATGATGCCACTCCTTCTGGGAATCGTATCATCAACCCTGAAAGTCTGTGACGCCGATGACCGCATAGGATGCCATACCTTTGTCAGTTACTAGGACATCCACCTGTGAGAGGGTTTGGGGTTATGCAGGTAACTAGACCTTCAGACTACCGGTTATTTCTTGATCAGAGATCCTGGGTATTTATGGAGAGTTAGGGGGTCTGTCAGAGACCATTTGGAGATGTGTTCTGAGGTCTGTCAGAGACCAGTTGGAGAGTTCTGAGGTCTGTCAGAGACCAGTTGGAGGTATGATCTGAGGTCCGCCAGAGACCAGTTGGAGTTATGGTATGAGGTCTGTCAGAGACCATTGTTGGAGCTTTGTTTTAGGTCTATCTGAGACCAGGGTTTGAAGACTTCTATAGAGTCTATCCGAGACTTCTTGATATGGTTCAGGCTATTCAGCTACGGCATTTGGTCCCTGTTGCATGTTACTTGCATTGCATTGTTTACATACCCATTATCATTGCATCCCATTAACGTGTGTCTGTGCTGCAGGTGCATTTGCATATCCTCCGATTCTAGTGCCCAAACTTCTGAGTATTGAGTATGGCTGGTTTGAGGAAAACAGTGGCGTATAAGCTGCCTTCACCTGATATTACTTCTTTGCTTGGTCTGATATCTCTTGCCGATGAGGAGGTTAGGAGAAGCTTCAGAATGAGTCATGGGAGGTTACTGAGATTAGTCTGCAAGCCCACTGCTGATGAGATGAACGGGCTATACACCTTGATGCAGTTCTATGATCCCGCATTGAGATGTTTTACGTTTGCTGACTTCACTCTAGGACCTACCATTGAGGAGTATGTGGAGTTTACTGAGTTACCGGTGCAGAACAAGGTTCCCTTTATTCACTCTGCTGCTGAGCCCAAGTTGGAGGACTTAGCCAAAGCCTTGCATATGGACGCTGCAGAACTGTTATTGACTTCTTGGCTTGGGGTTTCAGGTTTCTCTCTTGATTTCTTGGTTGGCAAAGCTCAGGAGTATGCCAAGAACGGATGCTGGGTGGTTTTCAATGCTATTTTGGCTCTCTGTATTTACGGGATTGTGTTGTTCCCTAACTTACCCAACTTCATAGACTTGGACGCTTTTCATCTATTTGCTGCCGGCAATCCAGTGCCAACGTTGATCGGAGACTTCTACCACTCATTGCACTACAAGAACGAAAACCGAAGGGGAAAAGTTGTTTACTGATGTGCTCCTTTATTGAATATGTGGTTCAAAAGTCATCTTCCAATGAAGGGGTCCTTTGTGGAAAGTGCAACCACTGCTAGCTGGTCTGAACGCCTGATGAGGCTATCTTCCAAAGACATTAGATGGTTTGACAGAGACCTACTGGGATCTGAACTTATCTTCAGTTGTTCGGGGTACCCTAACGTCCCGTTGATCGGAAGGAAAGGGTGTATCAACTACAACCCATCTCTGTTCGTCCGTCAGTTCGGATATGCGCTGAAGAACCCGCCAAAGGAGGAGGAAGTACAGGAATCTCTGTACTTCATCGGAGACGTGAAGGGGGAGTTACTAGCCAAGCTACAGCATGCCTGGACGCGTATTATCCGAAGGGGGAAGCCGCTGCTAGGGAAGAATGACTGTCAGGCCTATGAACCTTACAGGGTTTGGATCCGGGAGAGAGCTAGTCAGTTGAGGATGCCATTTCCAGATGCACCAGTTCTTGATCCTATTCCGGTAGCAGAGCCAACTACGGTTTCTCGGGAAGCCTACGAGCAAGTTGTGAGAGAAAAAGAAGCCTTATTGAAGATCAACGAAGGGTTAGAGCAGGAGCTGGCCCAGATATGCAGTGAGAAAAACAAGGCCGTCCATGCTTTCCAACAGCAGATTGAGCTAATGAACAGACTAGGGGCTGAGTTGGCTGAGGAGAAGAAGAAGCACGAACGTCTAGGGCAAGAGTTCAGAAGTTCCCATGACATGCTTGAATCCAAGAAGAAGGCGCTTGACATCGCTCACCGAGAGATCTCTTCTTGCAATAAGACCTGGAATGCCACGCTCACCAACAATAAGAAAAGGGAGGATAAGTTGAAGCAGCAAATCTCCGACCTCGAAGAGCAGTTGAAGTCCAGCATCGATAAGTGCGAAGAAGAAATGATGTCCCGGTATAGTCTCCAGAATGCACTAAACAAGGCCATTAAAGGCAGAGACGAAGCCATGTCTCAAAAGCGGAAGTTAGAAGATCGCTTCGGAGAGGGGGCATGGGAAGAAACTGCTGAAGACGTGCGACATGTTCTTAAGAAAAGAAACCGACTTGTTGAAGGGCTGCTTACCAGACCAAGTCATCCCGAGACCAAGAAGTTAATCGAAGAGTACCGAGCTTATGAGAGCACTTGATTATTTCATATATCCGCTTGTATGCTTTATTTGCATAGTGCTGACCATCACCAGGATTGTTGGTTGAGGTCATGCCTTCTTGATTGTACCCTCAGTAACATTGTATTCCTGGCTTATTAATTTCTCTGCAATATATGAGGCTTTCTGTGATTCAGCTCTGATATTTATATTGTTAGCACTGCCACTGCACCGGCACCTCCACACTAGAATCGGGGAATGAATTTCCCTAATGCACAGACACACACATTGCATTGCATTCATATTCATATTGCATTACAGGTAATTATTAAACTGTAGCTCATCTCCTGTATCTCTCAGGTCCCCCAGGATTATCGACTGAAGAATTCCCTAGCATTCAACCAGAAGCAGCAGCAAGGAAGTCATGAGTCAGGATCCGACTGAGATGCAAGAGGGGCACGACAACATAATACGGCTCATACAGGTAATGGAAGCCATGGCCGAGAGTCAGAAACAGTTGCAGAACATGGTGCAGCCTCTGATTGCGTGGGCTGATGATAGGGCTGCCGACTTTGCTCAGCTAGAGAATCAAGGTTTTCTCCCAGGCCGCATACGCCAACTTGTGGGGGTAGCCATCAAACAGGTTCAAGCAGAATTAACAGATGTTCGAGGCCAGCTGGGGCAGTTCACGAAAGATATGCAAGAGTTGCGCTCGAATCAAGAAGAAGAGAACTGCCGACTGAAGGCACAGATAGGGTTGATGGCGGAAATATTAAGGAACGTACTCAGAAGAGAAGGAGGGCAGATGTCTGAAGACGCGGCTGGCTTATTTGTTCCTCAGGGGTCTGAAGAACCATTACCCATGCAGGATAGGCTTAAGAGACCCTCTCCACGGTTCGAAGCTCAGGAGTCTCCTCGTCAGCAGTCGCAATTGATTTTGCAGGATAACTCAAGGAGGTGGGGTAAGAGAATGAGGTTTTCTAACAGAGTATTTGATGAGATCCCTGTGGATTATGATCAGCTGGTGCAAATCTTGTTCCAACTTCAACTGGTTGAGCCCCGCATTTTGGTTCCACTGACAGGGCAGCCGCCACCAGACTATGACCTGAACGCCCATTGTGCCTTCCACTCCGGAGCACCGGGGCATAGCATTGCAAACTGCAAAGCTTTTAAGCATAAGATTCAAGATTTGCTGGATGAGAAAATAATTGAGTTTGTACCGGGGGGCAAAAAAGTTGCAGGGACTGATATTCCCATTTCTCCGCCAGAGGTTGCAGATGAATCGAGGTATATCCCAGAGCCACTGGAAGCTAAGTCTCCATGTCCACAACAATTGCCAATGCCAGGGTTGAACTTAAGGATGATAACGCGTGAGCCTAAGGAAACGTCCGAGCAAAGCCAGCAGCCTACAAAATGCCAGTATCCGGCTCAACAAAGAATTCGGGGAAAGGGGCCAAGGAGGGTGTTTGAGAAGCCTCCCTCAACGTACGCAGATTTGTTACAGACACTACTAAGATTCAACTTGGTGGAGAAAAGAACTCTGGCGCCAATAACCGGCACTCTGCCGGATGGCTATGATGCGAGCAGGCACTGTGAATTCCACTCCGGGGCTCCCGGACATGATATTGAAGATTGCCACGCGTTCAAGCATAACGTCCAAGATTTAATCGACAGCAGGGTCATTAACTTCTCCGATAGGGTCCCCAAGGTGGTGCAAAGCCATAGACAAGCAAAAGTCGGGGTGATGAAAAGGTTTCCCAGATTTGATCGGGCCGGTGAAAGAAGATCGAGACAGCAGTAGACTACCCTTGATGATAGCTTCTGAGAATGGTTGACTCGCCAATAAGTCAAAGTGTAGGAAGTCCAGTTCTGAGACACCGACATTTTTCATGTTATCTTGTTCATGTCCGCGCATTCGTAGTTTCTTTTCTGTGTAATTGCAAATTTCGCTCTTAAAACTTGTTGTTTTTCAATTGATATTAATAAACGAAATGAATATGCATGTTTTGAATTAATCCAGTCGTGTTCACTCTTTGTTTTGCTTTAATGCTTAATGCTTGTTTTAGCAGGAATCTGGGGAGGATGACGAAAACAGATGACGAATAATATTCCGATCGTATGCTTTTGGATAAAAAACTTGTTGATGAAATACAGGCATTGTTTCAATCAATAAACACTGGAGATATAAGGAAGGTAATCCCTTGATAACCCCTTTCGAGCCAGTAGTAGGAGGTTCTTTTCGAAAATGAAAAAACCCCAAATCTTAACCCGGGGCAGGGTAGGTGTCAGTTAGTTTGACCAAGCGTTCGAATCGTGGAAAGAGTGTCCGGTTGAGGATAAATCGCACTTGTATAAGTCGTGCCTAAAGAACCGCAATGGTTAAACCTTGCCGAAAAAGAGTGAAACAGTCACATTACTCCACAAGAAGTCAGACAAACCAGTGTCACACGACTTGTTCAAAAAAAAAGAGAACGAAAAGTGAAAAGAATCAAGAGCCCGCTAAGTCAAAACTTGAAAACAAATGACTTAGGCAAAAACAGGGGCATCCCGCTGGACTGGAAAATCAAAAGAATCTCAAAAGATACTCAGTCCAGGCAAAAGTTAGGGAACGAAAAAAAAACGAAAGACGAAAAGGATTGTCAAAGAAAAGAACAAATCCTCGAAAAGGACAAAAGTCGTGTGATTCTAGGCACCCAAAGACGAAAAGCAAATGACCGTCACTCAAAAAAGAAAAACGCGTGGTATCCTGAACCATCACTCCTATCATTCCACCTCTAATAGGTGAACGCTGAAGTCAGATTAGCTGAACATAGGATTGGAGAACATCACGAAGAATGGGTGGGTCGAAATAAATTTTGAGCCTATATCTTTCCTTGTTAACCGTGAACCTGACCACGTTACAACTCGGAAAAGTCCTAATTGAAACAGGTTTTAGTCAAGAGCATACGTCAGTAAAGATCTCGTCGATTCTGACTCCTAAAAGGGTTCCTCTTACCAGCTTTCATATTGACATTTTGATAATTGATTCATTGCATGTCACAAAATTTTTCAGTGAACAGACTTGGATTTTGAAACTGTCATATGCATTGCGTTTAATATATCTTTTATGCATAACAACTTGTGTTACTTGCGAGTAAGCGCATGCCGACAGGAAAGATTCCTACAGTGGAAGGTATGATCGGGATAAAATGCAGAATGCCCAAATGTTTCGTGAACTGGGGCAAGCTATACTGATTAATTCAGGTAGAGTCGGTCATCCTAGAATCAGTCAATCAGGGGCAAGCTATTTCAAGATAGATTCCTAACTGGGATTTCCTTTTGAGAAGAAGTATGCAAGAATACAGACTGGGGGCATGTTAGTATCCCCGAAGCAGAGTTCCGAGAAGGTGGGCTGCCCGAAGATTGCAGTATGGACCAGGAGTTCGTAGCGAAAGATTCGATCCCCGCGCAGGTCACGTTTCTGAGATAACAATGTTCCCTACTGAAGAAGGATCAAATTCCCCAGCTAGCCGCGGCTTATTCGAAGGATATTCTCTAGCCAAGTTATTTATCCTCAGCAGAGTTTGGCGGATTCCTTATCTCAAGCAGAGTGGTTCAGCCGCAGAAGATTAACATTTGTGAATTCAAACAATTCACCTTTCCCCGCAGGGTCATTTACTCTCCCCCAGTGGAGTCAGTTGATTTTCCCCAAGAGAATCATTCTGTCCCCAGCAGAGTTCTCTCTTTTCAGCAAGTATTTTCAGTCCGCCCAGTGGAGCTCGAAGACTAAGACTCTCCCCAGGCAGAGATGGTGGTGTATGCCGACATTTATTTTGTCAGGAATACTACGTGATACCTGTTCACTCTCCAGCAGAAGTCCAATCATATTTGGCACATCTGCTGCTCCCCAGCAGAGTTATATTCCCCAGCAGGATGTTACTTCAACAAGGTGCTTGGTTAAGTTCCCAATTTCTCAGCAGGGTTGACTTCACTCTTCCAGCATTTATTTTGCTGGAGTAATTCTGTAGCATCTGGCTATCCCCAGCGGAGTTGGCATTATCTTCAGCATTTATTTTGCTGAAGCGGTTCCTGTATCCCAGCAGGTGGGGAGAGCACTTGCTCAAATGAACTACCAAACACTCAAGATCTCGGCATGAGATATTCAATGATAATGTCAGTTTCGGCAGTATTCCCCACAGAGTTACCAGGATAAGTCTCTCTTTATTCCCAAGCAGAGTTATTTGTCATCAAAAGGTTTCATGAACCAGAATTTCAGAAGTGGCCTCCGGACATCAGAACAGGCATCCGGTAGTTTGGTTTCCAGATATCCCCAGTAGAGTCCGCCTCAAAGTCGTTGTCACGTCAGTGCTAAGAAGTTTGTGGGTCGGGACCAATGAAGAAGTGAGTCCTGACGTGGACAAGTTGTATTTCCCCAGCGGGTCGAAGATGCCTGAGTCCTGACGTGGACAAATCAGGACGAAACATGGGTCCTGACGTGGAACGAAGTTGTTTCCTTACGTGGAAAGATTGAGTCCTTACGTGGACATATCAAGCCAGAGTCCTTACATGGACAGATTGATAACGTATTCATTACGTGGAAAAAGATCATATTCCTTACGTGGAAAGATTGGAGTCCTTACGTGGACAAATTAAGATTGTGTTCCTAACGTGGAAAGATGGAGATTCCTTACGTGGAAAGATTTGAGTCCTCACGCGGACATATCAAGATTGATTCCTTACGTGGAAAGATTAGAGTCCTTACGCGGACATATCAAGAGGAGATTCCTAACGTGGAAAGAAGGTAGATTCCTTACGTGGAAAGTTTAGTCCTGACGTGGACAGATTCAGATCAAGATCATTCCTTACGTGGAAAGATTGGAGTCCTTACGTGGACAGATTAAGATGGTGTTCCTGACGTGGAAAGGTGGGTCCTAACGTGGACGATGTTCTCCTTACGTGGAAAGACAATGTTTCCTTACGTGGAAAGAAGATGGTTTCCTTACGTGGAAAGACGAATTTATTCCTTACGTGGAAAGAAGTTGGTATTCCTTACGTGGAAAGATTGAGTCCTTACGCGGACATAAAGAGATTGATTCCTTACGTGGAAAGTTTAGTCCTGACGCGGACAAATGGAAAAGAAGTTGATTCCTGACGTGGACAAGGTTATTCCTTACGTGGAAAGAGAAGCTTCAGCTCCTTACGTGGAAAAGCAAGTTCAGTCCAGACGTGGACAGACGCAGAAAAGACGAGTTGGTTTCCTTACGTGGAAAGATTGTGATTCCTTACGTGGAACGAAGATTGGAGTCCTTACGTGGGCGTATCGAGCAAAATTGCATTCCTAACGTGGAAAAGAGATATTCCTAACGTGGAAAGAAAGCGTGTTCCTTACGTGGAAGAAAAAGAGAAGTTGTTTCTTTACGTGGAAAAGTTTAGTCCTGACGTGGACAGATCATAGTTTGATTCCTAACGTGGAAAGATTAGAGTCCTTACGTGGACATATCAAGTGCATTCCTTACGTGGAAGAAAAATGGTTTCCTTACGTGGAAAGACGAGTTTATTCCTTACGTGGAAAGATTGAGTCCTCACGCGGACATATCAAGATTGATTCCTGACGTGGAAAGAAAGAGATTATCCCTGACGTGGAAGAGTTTAGTTCTGACGCGGACAGATCAAAGAAGTTATTCCTAACGTGGAAGAAGAAGATAGATTCCTTACGTGGAAAGTTTAGTCCTGACGTGGACGGAAAGAAGAAACGGTATTCCTTACGTGGAAAGAAGAAGCATTCCTAACGTGGAAAGAAAGATTGATATAGTATTCCTCACGTGGAAAGATTGGGGTTCCTTACGTGGAAAATTTGTGATTCCTAACATGGAAAAAGAAAGAGTCCTTACGTGGACAAAGCAAAAGAAGACGTATTCCTTACGTGGAAGAGTTTGACAAAGCAGAGAAAAGTCACCCCTGACGGGGAAAAGCGATGTATTCCTTACGTGGAAAGGTGAGTCCTAACATGGATAGTATTATTCCTAACGTGGAACGGTTATTCCTGACGTGGAAAGGTGAGTCCTAACGTGGACGGTGTTATTCCTAACGTGGAAAAGTTTACTCCTGACGTGGACGATTTATTTCTGACGAGAAGGCAGACGAGCCATCCCCAGCGAAGTTGTTGAAGTTTTTTCGAGTTGACAACAGTTGGAGTCCTAACGTGGACGAAGTTTCCGATGATTCAATCTTTTTCAGGATGATGAAAAGAATCCCCAGCACGGTCGCTACGAGATCAGTGGGTTACTGTAACAGTCAGATTCAGCTGATGAATGTCGTTCCTCAAGCAGGAGCGCAATTTAGTTTTGCGGTTGGCAAATTTCTGGTTTCACTAGTATTCAACCGTCTCGTACCGCGAATGTCTGAAGGCTCCGGGCTCTTCACCCAATCGGGTCCAAGTCGCTTGAATAGGGGCAGCTGTTGCACCCTAAAATTTGCCCAACCTTAATTCACTTGGTTTATGTTTCAATTGCATTAGCATTTGCATATAGGGCCATGTACATAGGTTACTCATCTGCATAGCAAGTCAGCTAACAGGGGACCAATCATTATTCTCATCTCTAGAGGCCTATCAAGAGGTTATTATCCTTATTCAACCTCATTCAAGTCATCAGAAAAGAATTTGGAAGCTATCAAGTCAATGGATCAAGCAGTTCATCTATCTCCTAACTGAGGGTGTCTGAGGATCAACAAAGAAATGGTGAGCTGTGGGATGAGCATGGGGAGTATCTAGACATCTTGGAGGACTTAGAAAGTCATTTGGAGAAGGAGACAAGTCATTGGTGTGATCACAAGTATTGCAGTTGAAGACAGTCAACTAGGGTTTCATCTGGGTCAACTCTAGGTCAATTGACTAATTGAAAGGCATTAAGGGCTATTGGAGAGATGTGGGGTTCATCATTTGACATGGAGAATAAAGATATGTTGTTATGCTAAGAAGAAATCAAGAAAAATCAAGAAGAATAGAGGGTGAAAAGTCAAGGTTCCTAGGGTAAAATCCCTTGTTTTTCACTGATTTGTCAAAGAAGATAAGTTGAAATACAAGCCTCATCTCACCTAATGATGGTCATGAGACTTGTAGAGGATGTTATTAGCTTTAATTTTAGTGGTGGAAGTTCTTGAGAAGATTTCTAGAACTCAAGTTATGGCTCTTGCAAGTTAGGGGTCACCAGATGACACTGAAATTTGTCTGTGAAAGTTGACTGTCTTCTGACAAACTTTTGACCCTCAAGAATAATTCAAATGGACTTTGGACAAACATGAGAGTTGTTCCTCATTGTATCCCCTTTCCAAAAAAGTATGGTATGCCTTCATATGATTTAAGGAACTCTACTTATGGTTTGTGCAAGACAGGGGTATTTTGGTCATTTGGAATTACAGGTCATTTTTAGCCAATGCCTAAAACTCATACAAGGAAGCTTCAAATGGAAAACTTCCCAACATAAAAGTTGCTCAAAATGGCATTTTAATGCTAGATAAGATGTTGTGAGAGTTTGAAAATGCATGGAGCATGGATATTTTAAAATGGTCAAAATGACTTGAAAAAGGCTTATAAGTTAAAAAAGTTGAAATTGGATTTTGGTTTGAGAGATCTACAAATCCAAAATGGGGCATATGATAGATGATTTTGATTGGAATCAATATTTTGGAAACAATGGTTTATCCACATTTTTGAGTTTATGCTTAAAAATTGGACTTCCTTTGTAATTTTGTTTCTTGCACTTTAAGGTACCATGAGAAATTGTTTGCCAAAGCCTTAATTTTGCACAAAATGCCTTGTTCTCACATGTATATCTCATATAAGGGTATTTTGAAGACTTATCATGAGTTTTATGAGATTTACCAAAAATAGTATTTTTGAATTTCTCATTACGTGAGAAGTTCTAGAACTTCCTTGGAAGCTTCTCATATGTTCTAGATCTTTCCTTTCACTTCCATAAATACCCAAAGGTGAGATCATGCCATGGTTGGTGATTATATTTGCTTGCAAACCATACTTTCATCTCATAACTCCAAAATTGCATTTTGATTCCCATCTCTCCCAAACTCCATTGTTTGTGCTAGCTATCATCATCATCATCATCATCCTCCATTGTTGTAGAGTAAAAAGCACGAAGAAGGCACATCAAATCGTGGCTGGATTGTGAGTTCTTCTCCATCACTCCAAGAGGCGTGAAGCTTCGAATTGGCATTTTCAAGAGGTGTAAACACGAATTCTCTTCACCAGCATCATCACCATCATATAAAGATCATTTGGCACCATTGGCAAGGGCTGAAACAGGGCATAGCAACCATCACCATATCCAATTGGTAAGGATACGTTTTGATTCGAATCACCATAATTATGCATGGTTAGGGTTAGTTGTTGTGATATTCATGATAGAGACCACTTAAGGATCATTTATGGTGAGTTTAAGGTCAATCCATGGAGGTTCAAGATGTGGTGTCAATTCTTTCAAGATCAAGAATGGTTGGAATATGAGGTTTTAATGCATGTGCTATAGTTTAGTATACTCAGTGTAACATGTAGAACACGTGGCTACAATTATTTTCAAGGTTTGTTACAGTTGCATGTCAAGCTTTCATGGTGGAACCATGGGTTGGTGTTTTCGGTTTGCACATTCTAGGTGGTGTCAAGAGGAGATATGGACATGGTTGGATAGAGGGCAAGAAGAGGATCGTTTTTGGTCTTTATTTCGAGTCATTTCATGGAGAGATGAGAGAACTAGGGTGGCTGGAAGTTTCACTCATGAAGAGGGAGTTTGTATGAAGCTAGGGTTTTCACATGAAGAAGAAAAGGGAGGGCCGTTGGATGCTCCTACAAGTCTTGACCAAGACTCCCATCGGACGGCTGGCATTAAATCTGAATTTTAATGAGGGTCTTTGGGCTCTCTTCACTTTTCGCACCCCCCTCATTTCCAGGCCCAATGATTTCAACTATCATTTCTTTCTATTTGCACCCCTTCCACTTATTTCTTTCTATTTCGTATTCATTTTCCTTTTTGTTTCATTCATCTTCAAAAATTCATAACTAAATGGAAAATGCATATTTTTAACTCATTCTTTTTTTAATATTTTCCTTAACATGTCTAGAAAATTAAAAAAATATAAAAATTACATTTTATATTTTTTTCGCATTTTTCACATATTTTACAAATAAATGCATATTTTGAGGGTTTTATTTCATACATGATCTTGTAGATTTTTGTTCTTACACTTAGAAATAGATTTTTTGCCCATTCTTTTTTGTGGTGATTAATATTGAATTGTAGTATTCCCATAATTTATTACTAGATTTTTTAGAATAAAATTTGATTAGTTTAGATAATTGAACTTAGGATAGTTTAATTAGGGTTTTTAAGTAGTATACTTGAACTTCAACATTTTATTTTTGGGGTTTTTAGGACAAGTTAGCCTATGGGGAATATATGGGACTTAAGGGTAGTTAAATAGGATCCCCTAGAATTTATATTAGGAATTTATATTACCATATGCTATTTTTGGTTGATTTTTGAATTGATTGATCATTTGTGTGGCTCTTAGGGCATAGTTTGTATTGTTTTGCTTCTTTTTCTTCTCCTTTGGGTGTGGAGCTTTGAAGATTGATTTGAGGACCTTGTGAAGACCTTGTGGATGAGGCACATTGAAGACTCAAGATGGAAGATCAAGTTCAAGTTCATTGAAGATGCTGTTGGCTAGAAGACTGTTGAAGGCTATAGGATTTAGGGTTAGGAAGAGCTTAGTCTAGCAGCTTGATTCACAAGCATAAATGGCTTTGTTTGCCTCTATCCTTTCTCTAGGATTCAAAGTCTCTTTCAAATATCCACCTCCTTCCTTTGGAAGGATCAGTGAATGTATTTGAAAGATAGAACTTTTGAGAGAAAACTTTCTGTTTAATGTTAACAGTTGATGAACCACCCTTGGTAGGTAATTAACTGTCTAACATTCATTCACTTCATCTGGTTGGCTGATGTTCATCCTGGAGTCTGAGACTTGAAGAAAAGCCATTGTAGACTGAGGACTGGTGCTCAAGACCTTTGCTTGAAGACTGTGAAGATAGAGACTGCTGCTGACTGAAGCTTGTAGCTGATTGGAGATGACTTGAAGATAGATATTGGTGTAGAGCTGCTGTGGCTGTTTATTTTTGTTGTATTTCATTTCTTGATGTATTGATTGGTTTTCCTGACTGTATTGTTTGCTGTTTACCCTGCTGGGTTGAAAGTGAAGCCTGTTCACTTTTGCCTATTTGTTTTCCAGGTTCGAGGTTGAGTGGGACTCCCTTGCCTCGCTGGTGTTGTTGCATTCATGCATTTTACTGTTTTACTGTATATCTGATATTGTTTCTGTTCCCGTCTATTCCCTTAGGATCTCTGTTTCTCTCTGCGCAAGAGAGGAGCATGATAGACACTAGGTCTTAACCCATGCATGATAACATTAGGTTAGTTTGTTTCCCTTCGCAACCATAGGTTAGAGTTCTATCTCTTCTTCCTCAAAACAAACAGGAAAATACCATAAAGATTTCAAACACAATAAAAGACACTTCTTTCGTAAAAGAACGGGAACTCATCAAGCCGTCATTTTTGTCCGCCGGGACTGCTAATCAAGAAAACCTTTTTCAGAAGGAATAAAATCAACAGACAGACTTGTGTCGTACGTGGCCCGAACTACGTTTGCTCTGATCTTTCATGCCGTGTGAAAGTACGTAGGCATAGGATGCGATATCCTAGCGAGCAACCTTCCCCTCCTTTCCCGTAGGTAGGCGAACTACGTTGACTCTGATTTCTCGTTCCAGGCGAGAAAACGTAGGCATAAAGTGCGATACTTTGCCGAGTCATTTTTATTTTCATTTTATTTTCCTTTTAACCCTTGACCTATAGTTTAGATAGAATAACAATCCATACCCGAAAACAAGCGTGGATCCCGTCGAGTACGACGAACGTGAGGGGTGCTAATACCTTCCCCTTGCGTAACCGACTCCCGAATCCAGGTTTTGGTTGCGACGACCATACCTTTCCCATGTTGTGCGAGGTTTACTCTGAGCGTTTCCTTTCCCTCCCATGGGATAAATAACGCACGGTGGCGACTCTTCTGTTCAGCCGGCGCCGATTTTCGCAGTAGCGACACGGGGGTTGGTTAAATTTAGGGAAGGTATTAGCACCCTAAACTTCCGTAGTACTCTACGGGAACCTTTTGTTTATTTTTTTATTTATTTCATTAATTATTTTGCTTTAGGGTTTGTAGTTTGTAGTTTTGAGGGTTTGAAATTGAATGTGTGAAATTTGAGGGTTTTAGGACTATTGGCAAGGCGGCCAAACGGCTAGACCTAATCCTTCGGAGGTGTGATGTGACAGAAGTAATAGTGATGAAAGTGTGAGAAATTTAAATCATACAAACGGAAATAAAATGCAGAAAGTAAACGCGATTGTTCGTTCGCGAGGTTACAAATGAGAAACGGATACAATTATATACAACTTGAATTGAAAAACACATTAAAATAACTAATAGCAACGTAACAAGCTGCACATTGAATACACAAGGTTAGTAGACAGAGTCACACAGTAATCAGGCGAGTTATGAAACGGAAGTGCGAAAGTTATAGATATTCTTTGTTGTTTATTTGTGATATATAAAAAAGCTTTTGATTTAAGTTAAAAAAATTTCAAAAATAGTCTTAATTTAATTATCTAACAAAAAGGTTTTATTTTTAAAAAAAAAAGGTTTAATGTTATTATTATATATTTTTTTTAAAAACGGTTCTAGTTATTATTTTAAAAAAAGATTTTAGTTATTATTTTAAATTTATCTAAAAAAAAGTTTTTCTTAAAAATAATAGGTTTTCATATTAATTTGGAAAAGATGTTAAAGTTATTTATTTTAAAAAAGAGATTTTTATATTATAACAAGTTTTAATAAATTAATGATAACAATAATAATAATTGTAATAATAATAATAATAATGATAATAACAATAATAAATAATAATAATAATAATAATAATAATAAAGCAATAATGAATTTTAAATGTGCCAAATAACCCAACAATGTTGCTAACGCAGAAATGCGCTCATCGCAACCAGATCTAAATCGGACGAAACAAAATTTATCGCAAAGAAAAAGAAATTAAGCAAAAAACAGTATTATTGCTCACACAAAAATGCGATCATCGCAACCAGATCGAAGTAACACAAATGTCACGCGTCATGCACACAAATGTGCAAACATCGTATCGATATAATTCGATCAAAAATTAATCTTATATATATATAAACTCTAACAATTTAAAAATTATAAATATATAAACTTAACAGTAATAGATAAAGAAAAAGAAATAACGGTAATAGATGAAGAAAAAAAATAACAGTAATAGATGAAGGAAAAGAAATAACGGTAAACGATGAAGAAAAAGAAACAACAGTAATAGATGAAAGAAAAGAAATAACGGTAAACGACACTCACTCCTCTTAGGTTTTTTTCCTTCTCCCCCTTTTCAACAAAGCAACACATGTATATATAGGGAACAAATTAGGGTTAACACCAAATTGTCAATAATGTCCCTAAAGCCCATTTTAAAGCCCAAACTAAATAATTAGTTAAGAAAAAAAATAAAATTTAAATAATTTAAAATAATTAAAATAAACTTAAAATAAAAACTAATAAACCTATTGATTCCTAAAATCAAAAATATTATAAAAAGAACAAAAATTTTTCTAATATTTTTTATTTTATGATTTTTTGGATATTTTTATGAATAATTTAGAAAAAAGTGAAAAAAAAACAATATTTTAAAAAATGATTTAATTAAAATACGAAAATAATAATTAAATAATAATAAAAAACTATTTTTGTTATTTTTTAATGAGAGATAGAAAGATTTAGAGTAAAAATAATAAAAAACAAAAAGTGACTAAGGTGAGATTCAAACTCTCAACCTCTCACACTCACAACTCCTTACACATGTCCTCTTGCCAATTGTGCCATTTTTACTTTTTAGAAAAAAATACATGCCATATGATATTTACCTGCAAAAAGTCAAACGACTACACAAATTTGTTAGTAATTGATTAAATGCAATAAAAATGCAATGAAATGCGACGAAAAATCTTAGGGCAAAATTTGGGGTATTACAGTTGCCCCTATTTAAATAACTTCACCGGGTGATTCGAGCAACGGAGACTCGAGAAATTGTGGTGGAGGGATTTAAATACAGATAACCGAAAATTTTTCCTTTAGACGCAGTGCCATGCAATGATATGGACAAAACAAAACGAACTATAATGCTAAATATAATATGAATCTGATATGATGCGTATGATGAAAATGACAAATGCACGGATACAGACGAAACAACGTCACAGGGGACGACCCACCGAGGAATTGCACTAGGGAAGAAGACATGTCATATCTGGAAGAACGTCGGGTAGACACGACACAGAATTGTTGATAGGTGCCAAGTAAATTAGAAATTGTCCGCAAGGTAAGACGCGGGTAAAACACGAGCTCAGGAGAAAAACGCAAATGGGGATAAAACACCCATGATGCCAAGTAAATAAATTTTGCCCACAAGGTAAGACGCAAGTAAAACACGACCTCAAGGAGAAAAAAAAGCAAATGGGGGTAAAACACCATGATGTTAGGTAAACCCAGGAATATCTGGTAAACGGGGAATAAAACACCCGGGATAAAAGGTACATGGGGGATAAAACACCCAAAGATAGAAGGTAAATGGGGAGTAAAGCACCCAAGATAGAAAGGTAAATGGGACGTAAAGCACCCAAGGTAAAAGGTAAACGGGGAATAAAGCACCCATAGATAAAAGGTAAACAGGGAATAAAGCACCCATAGATAAAAGGTAAATGGGGAATAAGGCACCCAATGATAAAAGGTAAATGGGGAATAAAGCACCCAATGATAAAAGGTAAATGGGGAATAAAGCACCCAATGATAAAAGGTAAATGGGGAATAAAGCACCCAATGATAAAAGGTAAATGGGGAATAAAGCACCCATGATAGAGAGGTAAATGGGGAATAAAGCACCCAAGATAGAAATGTAAATGGGGAGTAAAGCACCCAAGATGTGCACATGTATAGGAATTATGCTATGACATATGATCAAATGCAAATGCAGACGTCAAAGACAAGACTCGACTCTTTCTGTGAGATGACAAAACTGGAGGACTGATTCCTCAACACGGAGATCACTGTCATTCTGTTAAACTGTATCAAGTTGATAGTCACTGTAGGAATGATGAATAACTGCTTAGGGATTATGCGAGTAAACTGCCCCAGGTCAAATGAACTGATAGTTGCTTCAGCTGTCTGATTCGTGGAATCGACTGTTTTGCTGTATCCTCGGATGGCTTGCCCCAGTCTGAGTCTTGAACAATTCTCTGGATAAACCAAATCTGAGAAGATATTTCCTTGAACAAATCTTGAACTGATTCTTTGACAGGATGTAAAAGGAACTTGCCCCTGATAAGATCACTTGACCAAGTTTCTCATTGTTTGAAAATTCCTTAGAGGAAAGCCAGTTTGCAAACAAAAATATTCATACAAACATGGTAATGCAAAGTTCATGCGATTTTTGAAAAATTATTTTTGAATGATGGAAAATACATGAGTCGTTAGTCAGAACAAGGCGGTTCAAGACACTCAAAGTTTAAAATAAAAGTGTATTGCCAAAATAAATGATTCGCAAGGATCTTTTGGAGTCAGGTTGCGCAACCTTGCTGTAGTATACTTTCAAAATAACCTTGCTTCAATTAGGTCTTTTGAGGGTTGTAATGTGGCCTGGTTCACGGTTTATGAAACAAAAGATAAAGGCTCAAAATTTATTTGTACCCACCCAATCTACGTGATGATCCTCAGTCCTATGCTCAGTTAACTCATACTATGCATTCAGGTTCCCATAAGTTAGGGATTTCATTGATCGTAGCAATGATGACTCAGAAGTCAAAGGGACCTATGAAAAGGCAGCCACTACTCCCCTATAACATTTGATTGTTTTGACATTGAGGATTTTCAAGATAAGGATTTAAAAATCTCTTTGTATTATCCCTAAATTTTGCCTGAACTGTTTATTTTAGAGTTTACAGTCAGCGGGATGCCCCAGTTTTGCCTAAGTTTCCTTCATAGGTTTTGACTTAGCGGGCTTCTTTTGATTTTTTTATATTATTTTTTTTTGTGTGAAGGAAAGTGACTGTTTGATTTTAATGATTACGGTGAACCATCATCGACCTTTTGATTAGAAAACATCTTCGACACTTATTTGACGTGTGTGAAGGAAAATTTGTTAATGAAAGGTGTATCGTATGAACACACAACCAAGTTAACTGAGAACTACCCATCCCAAGGTTAAAATTATGGGTTTTTTGTAACGAAAGAAACTCCAACTTCTAGGCCCGAAGGGGGTGACGAGGGATTAACTTCCTTATTTCTCCAGTGTATGGGAACTGAAACAATGCCTTACATCGTCAACAAGGTTTAATCGAAAGCATACTGACAGCAGTTATGGGTATAAAATTTTCGTCATCCTCCCTCCGATCTTAGCATATCAAAATTTTGGACAAGAAGTAAACATTTGAAAAATAAAGCATAAAGATGCAAATAAATGGACGGAAATGAATTGAATCAAAAGTCGCAATGCTTATTTCATTAATGAAAGTACAAACATAATTGAAAGCAAACAACTTAAACAAAATAAGGAAAATGCAAACAACGAGAGAAAGAAAAACCCAATGACAAAGCGTCAATTCTGATGTGTTGGCAAGGGATCTGTCTGGACGCTCGGACGACTATCCGTAAAATCAAGTATTCCGGCTCTAATCAGTTCACGCACCCTAGCTTTCAATGCAAAACAATGCTCCAAGTCGTGGCCTAAGGCACCCTCATGAAAAGCACACTTTAGATCAGCCCTAAATCCAACTGGAGGATTAAGAGGAGGTGGTAAAGCCTTTGTAGTGATCAGCCCTTGTCGAACTAAGTCAGGATACAGCTCTGTGTAAGTCATGAGAATAGGATCAAAGTGACTCATGTTCCGTTTCTGGTCTGATATCTGTGTCGAGGAATCAGCTTGACGACTCAAAGGTACACTAGAAGACGATAGGACCAAGAATGAGAAACCGGGGGACAAATGCAATGCAAAAATGTGATGCTGATGCCATGCAATGGTTTCAAGAATTTCAACGGTCGATTGCGAATATTGCTTTTTAAGAAAGTTGGAAAAAATTTTAGACTTTAAAATGTAAGGCTTTTCGAATTTGCAAAGGACTGTTGAATTCCTTGAAACTAGAAATGATATGATGCTTTATGGATGCGAAGCACAAATACATATAAGCAAACAAAAGGTCCTAAGTTAGAGGAACAATGAATGGAGTCAAGGTCTACCCTTCCCAAAGAGGTATGTACTATAGGTTGATTGTACCTGCAAAACAAGGGTTCTAAATCAGTGCCCAAAGTCATCAGTCCATCTTTCGGATATTATCGACTTCCCGACTGACTCGAGGGTCAATAATATTCTCAAGAGAACCTCTTTTAAGTGTAGCATCGCGTAGCAACCATTGTAGGACTACTCCCATATAGTTCCCGCACTACGTCCTATATAAGGTCAAGATGGTGTAAAGGTACTACGGTTCCCAGTATCACAGACTCCAATCGATAACGGTAAAAGTTTTCACGACTACACTCGATCAACCGAACCATTTTCGAAAGTGTCTCAACTGAGCGGTGATTCTCGATTTAGCTTAGTCGGGACTCACTCCCTATAAGCCTCGTCGAATATATCACCATCCTATAATAATGTCACTCAAGTCCGGGTGTAGGACTTATCTCACAACACAGTAACTCCCAAGCAGGTACCCTGAACAACGTATATACAAATGAGTAAAAATATTAATGAAACAAATATATGAAGAAAAATAAACAAGATAGGGATAACCCTCAAAAATTAGGACTCCCCAGTGAAGTCGCCATTTTCTGTTGCGGTGAAATTTGGATGTCAAGCTATTGATTAACTTGAATCTTAATTCATTTACAACCGGTCTTTGATTTATCCGAAGGAAAGGTTAAAGAAAGGAAAAACCTAAAAGGGAGAGATCTAAGGTTCGGGGGTTGGTTAAATTTAGGGAAGGTATTAGCACCCTAAACTTCCGTAGTACTCTACGGGAACCTTTTGTTTATTTTTTTATTTATTTCATTAATTATTTTGCTTTAGGGTTTGTAGTTTGTAGTTTTGAGGGTTTGAAATTGAATGTGTGAAATTTGAGGGTTTGAGGTCTATTGGCAAGGCGGCCAAACAGCTAGACCTAATCCTTCGGAGGTGTGATGTGACAGAAGTAATAGTGATGAAAGTGTGAGAAATTTAAATCATACAAACGGAAATAAAATGCAGAAAGTAAACGCGATTGTTGGTTCACGAGGTTACAAATGAGAAACGGATACAATTATATACAACTTGAATTGAAAAACACATTAAAATAACTAATAGCAACGTAACAAGCTGCACATTGAATACACAAGGTTAGTAGACAGAGTCACACAGTAATCAGGCGAGTTATGAAACGGAAGTGCGAAAGTTATAGATATTCTTTGTTGTTTATTTGTGATATATAAAAAAGCTTTTGATTTAAGTTAAAAAAATTTCAAAAATAGTCTTAATTTAATTATCTAACAAAAAGGTTTTATTTTTTTAAAAAAAAAGGTTTAATGTTATTATTATATATATTTTTTTAAAAACGGTTCTAGTTATTATTTTAAAAAAAGATTTTAGTTATTATTTTAAATTTATCTAAAAAAAAGTTTTTCTTAAAAATAATAGGTTTTCATATTAATTTGGAAAAGATGTTAAAGTTATTTATTTTAAAAAAGAGATTTTTATATTATAACAAGTTTTAATAAATTAATGATAACAATAATAATAATTGTAATAATAATAATAATAATGATAATAACAATAATAAATAATAATAATAATAATAATAATAATAATAATAATAATAATAAAGCAATAATGAATTTTAAATGTGCCAAATAACCCAACAATGTTGCTAACGCAGAAATGCGCTCATCGCAACCAGATCTAAATCGGACGAAACAAAATTTATCGCAAAGAAAAAGAAATTAAGCAAAAAACAGTATTATTGCTCACACAAAAATGCGATCATCGCAACCAGATCGAACTAACACAAATGTCACGCGTCATGCACACAAATGTGCAAACATCGTATCGATATAATTCGATCAAAAATTAATCTTATATATATATATATATAAACTCTAACAATTTAAAAATTATAAATATATAAACGTAACAGTAATAGATAAAGAAAAAGAAATAACGGTAATAGATGAAGAAAAAAAAACAACAGTAATAGATGAAGGAAAAGAAATAACGGTAAACGATGAAGAAAAAGAAACAACAGTAATAGATGAAAGAAAAGAAATAACGGTAAACGGCACTCACTCCTCTTAGGTTTTTTTTCCTTCTCCCCTTTTCAACAAAGCAACACATGTATATATAGGGAACAAATTAGGCTTAACACCAAATTGTCAATAATGTCCCTAAAGCCCATTTTAAAGCCCAAACTAAATGATTAGTTAAGAAAAAAATAAAATTTAAATAATTTAAAATAATTAAAATAAACTTAAAATAAAAACTAATAATCCTATTGATTCCTAAAATCAAAAATATTATAAAAAGAACAAAATTTTTTCTAATATTTTTTTTTAATGATTTTTAGGATATTTTTATGATTTAATTAACATACGAAAATAATAATTAAATAATAATAAAAAACTATTTTTGTTATTTTTTAATGAGAGATAGAAAGATTTAGAGTAAAAATAATAAAAAACAAAAAGTGACCAAGGTGAGATTCGAACTCTCAACCTCTCACACTCACAACTCCTTACACATGTCCTCTTGCCAATTGTGCCATTTTTACTTTTTAGAAAAAAATACATGCCATATGATATTTACCTGCAAAAAGTCAAACGACTACACAAATTTGTTAGTAATTATTAAATGCAATAAAAATGCAATGAAATGCGACGACAAATCTTAGGGCAAAATTTGGGGTATTACAACTGTTTTCGGTTCCGGCTTATCACGGGTTTCTACACTTACCAATTTCCTAAGCGATTTCGATCTCTATTCAATTCCTATGTCAATTAACAAGCGCAAAAGACATAAACTAGATTAACAATCCTATATTCCAAATTAAGCAAACGGATTAAGTTTTCGTGAATTAAGCAAACACGAATTATAAACGCGAATTAACGACAAAGCGACGTAACGACGAATAAAAGCTAAGGATGCAATCATACGAATTT
>OZ012737.1:57275258-57325496 GCA_963859935.3 Lathyrus sativus | reverse complement strand
AATCAAAATCGTCGGGTATGAGACCCCCGACTAAGTAGTTGGCGTAATCCGCAAACCAAGGAACACCGTGAATAACTAGGATGTGTTCATCAGCAAACTCATCCTTTATCGGGCGCTTTTCCTCGTTTTCTTCAATCGGTGACATTCGTGAGAGGTGATCAGCTACCGTATTTTCACATCCTCTCTTATCCCGAATCTCCACATCGAATTCTTGGAGAAGAAGGATCCATCTCAGCAGCCTGGGCTTCGACTCCTGTTTAGCAAAAAGATATTTTAACGCAGCATGGTCAGTATAAACAATCACTTTAGAACCCAACAGATATTGCCTAAATTTGTCAAAGGCATACACCACCGCTAGCAACTCCTTCTCGGTAGTTGCGTAATTCATCTGTGCCGGGTTCAAAACGTGACTCGCATAGTAAATAACATGCAAAAGCTTCTCTTTCCGCTGCCCCAATACAGCCCCTACTGCGATGTCACTGGCGTCACACATGATCTCAAATGGCAGCGACCAGTCTGGGGCTATCACAATTGGTGCTGACACTAACTTATTTTTCAGGTTTTCGAAAGCGTCCGCACATTCCTTATCGAACACAAACGCCGTGTCCTTGACTAACAAGGACGTCAACGGTTTAGCTATCTTGGAGAAGTCTCTTATGAACCTGCGGTAGAACCCTGCATGACCCAAGAAGCTTCGGATACCTTTCTCGTTTACGGGTGGTGGTAACTTGGATATTACTTCCACTTTTGCTTGATCGACTTCGATCCCTTTGTGTGAGATTTTGTGACCAAGGACGATGCCCTCTCTCACCATGAAATGACATTTTTCCCAATTCAGGATCAAGTTACTTTCCTGACATCTCTGCAAAACAAGTGACAGGTTAGTTAAACAATCATCAAATGATGACCCGAAAACCGAAAAATCATCCATGAAGACTTTCATATGTTTCTCGAGCATATCCGCAAAAATGGAAGTCATGCATCTTTGAAATGTGGATGGAGCATTACATAACCCGAATGGCATCCTCCTATAAGCAAAAACTCCGTACGGGCATGTGAAAGCTGTCTTCTCTTGATCCTCCGGCGCAACCGCAATTTGGTTGTATCCGGAGTATCCATCTAGAAAGCAATAGTAATCGTGACCAGCCAATCTTTCTAACATCTGATCAATAAAGGGCAACGGAAAGTGATCTTTTCTGGTGGCTAAATTAAGTCTCCTATAATCAATGCATACCCTCCAACCAGTGACGGTACGCGTAGGAATCAACTCGTTCTTGTCATTAGTCACCACAGTTGTACCTCCTTTCTTGGGCACCACATGAACAGGACTCACCCATGAACTGTCCGATATAGGATAGATAAGTCCAGCATCCAATAATTTCACCACTTCCTTTCTTACGACTTCCTTCATAACGGGGTTTAGTCTTCGCTGGGGTTGCACAACCGGTTTGTGGTCCTTCTCCATAAGGATCTTGTGCATGAAAACTGTAGGACTTATACCCTTTAAGTCTTCGATTTTCCAACCAATAGCACTCTTAAATTTTCTAAGAACCCCAATCAGTTGTTTCTCTTGGACACTTTTCAAACTAGAGCTGATAATGGCGGGACACTTTTCCTTGGTGTCCAGAAAAACATATTTGAGATTTTCCCGCAGTTGTTTCAATTCCAAACCTTTAGGCTTTTCGTCATTACCTTCCAGCGCTATAGGTTGCCGTAAGTCCTCCCATCGGCATGGTCGGGATCCCCTTTGGAATGGTCGAGTGTCCAACATTTCAACTACCTCCCTATCATTCTCATCTACTTCTTTATCTTCCTTAAATATTGACATGCTTAGCACTCTCTCTAGGGGCAGTTGGGTCACACTCTCCAAATGTTCGCTCTCTACGACTCGTTCTAGCACTTGTATGTTGCTACTGGTGCCACGATCCTGTTTATGCTTCATGGTATTACTAACATCAATTTTTAACTCCTCGTCATATACCTTCAAGGTCAAGGTGCCGCCTTCCATATCTATCATGACTCTCCCGGTTTCCAAGAATGGCCGACCCAAAATTAACGGCATTTCTTCATCTTCCAGCATCTCTAAGATCACAAAATCAACCGGAAACACAAATTTATCTACCTTAACTAGTACATCTTGAACTACTCCATATGGCCGCTTAACTGAATGATCAGCAAACTGGAGGGTCATCCGAGTGTCTTGAACCGCACCGATATCCAACTTTTTGTAGATGGACAAGGGCATGAGGCTAATACTTGCTCCCAAATCAATTAAAGCTCTGTTGAATGACCTATCGCCAATAGTGCATGGGATAGTAACAACTCCACTGTCTTTTTTCTTGACCGGAATCTTCAGACCCTGCAAAATAGCACTACAAGTTTCCGTTAGAATAACAGGTTCGGACTCACTAGTCCGCTTCTTAGCAATGATGTCCTTCATGAATTTTGCATAGGTGGGCATTTGTTCTAGTGCCTCCAACAACGGAATGTTCAGCTCCAACTTTTTAAACAGCTCCAGGAACTTCTCGAAATTCTTCTCTTGCTGTCCTTTCTTTTTATTTCTTGAGGGGTATGGCAGCTTGATAACCGGTTTCGGTTCTACCACTTTCTCTTTAGTTACCGGTACCGGTGTCACCACTTCTTCCTCGACTATTTCATTTTCTTTAATTTCCAGCTCCACTTCAATCATCTGATCATTTAGTTTTGTTTCCTCTTCTCCTAATTCCTTGGATTTTCCACTTCTTGTTACTACCGCCTTAATTTGGTGGTGATCCTTCGGATTTGGTACTGTGGCACTTGGAAGTGTACCCGGCGCTTGTGAACTCGCTAGCTGTTGAGAAATTTGACTCATTTGTACTTCAAGATTCTTTATGGATGCTCCAGCATTCCTGAAGTTACTCCTTGTCTCTTCTTGAAATTGAGAACTTTGGGCTGCCATTTTCTCAATGGCTACTTCCCACTCAGCTTTTCGAGGCGCTTGTGGTTGATATTAAGGTTGGTACGGTGCCTGCTGTTGCTGAGGTTGATACGGTTGTTGGCCTTGAACCGGTTTTTGCATATTTCCTTGTTGATCTTTCCATGAAAAGTTTGGGTGATTTTTCCAACCAGGATTATATGTGTTGGCGTAGGGATTGTTCTGCCTCAACATATTAATCTGTTCCACTTGCTCTTGAGTTGCTACACAATGCATTGTAAAGTGTGGTCCACCGCATATTTCACAAGGTGCTGCTTGAACTGGCTCAACCTGTGCCACTACCTGAGTTTCAACATTCATTTTCTTTAACCTTCTCTCCACCTCAGCGGTGATCTGATCCTCCATTTTAACAACCTGGTCTGCCAGCTTCAGATCAATCTTACCTTCCGGTTGGTTAACCGTGCGATCATACAACTCAAGGTGCTCGTTAGCGGCGATTGCTTCTATGATCCTTCTGATACCTGTGGCCGTTGAGAAGTTGGTTGAGCCACCGACAACAGTATCTATGAGCTGTTTCGTTTTGAGTCGTAATCCATTCACAAAGTTTTGCATCTGCTCCGTGGCGTCCATGTTATGAGTAGGACATGCTGTAAGACACCTCTTAAACTGCTTATATGCATCCCCTAAAGATTCTCCTTCTTTTTGCTTGAAGTTGACAATGTCATATCTTTTTCGGATGAACACTGAGGCAGGGAAATACTCATTCAGGAACGCAGTTTCCATCTCTTGCCATGTTGTGATACTCCCAGCGGGAAGCGAGTAAAACCATTCTTCCGCATCATCAGTGAGTGTGAACGGGAACATAACTAATCTCTTGGCCTCTTCGGAATGTCCTTCTATCTTCAGCGAGGTGGTGGTTGTAAGGAATCTCTGAAGATGTTTATTTGCATCTTCGTTGATTCTTCCGGCGAACGGCTTGCTCTCCAACTGACGGATGGTGGAAGGGTGTAGCTGAAAATGTGCAAAATTCACCGGTTGATTCACAATGGTCATCCGGTTTGGTTGAGCATTGGCCCCTCCATAGTCTCCTAGCAGTCTTTCAGGCTGAGGTGGATTTCCAGCCATTTGAACAGTTTCAGGTGTTGTCTCTCTCTCTTCGGAGTCGCTCTGCACAGATATAATTTCCTCTATTTCTTCCAGTCTTTTAACTTTAGCTAATCTCTGTCTTTCGTGTAATGCTCGTTCTGGTTCTGTATCAAAAGAATATTTAGCTGAGGCCTGACCTCGCATACACAATTAGACAAGCGTTAGATAATACAAGCGGATAAAAGTTATGCAGTAAATAATAAAATTTTAGTCGCAGAGCAACAAAATTTCTTTTGGATTCTAAAAACAATGTTAATTTGGCAGTCCCCGGCAACGACGCCAAAAACTTGATCGGGAAAATAGGAAGTGTACTATTTTTACCAATTGTAGTAATAAGGGAAAAGTCCCAAGTATCGATCTCGAGGACTGCGTAGTAATTAACGGAATTTTTAGGATTCAAATGAACAAAAGGTCTAGTGGTTTGTTTGGTTGCAGAGTACTATAACAAGTAAATAAGGACTTATGAATCAATCTAAGAACAGTGTTAGGGGAGTGGAGACGATGCGAGTAAAGACCCTGTATGATTATTCTGCTATACTAGTTATTAACCTTAATTTATCAGTTGGCCACTTTAGTTGCCTTAATTCCTTAATGAAAACCCTTTGATGATTTTCCTGTACACTAATTCCTCAGTGTCCATGAAAAGCATCAAGCAATAGTTCCGACCATAAGATACGTGATACGGGATATCCTCATTCCTAAGCAATATCGACCGTGATACTATTTTGCAAAAGTGTTAGGTTGACTTTCCAGACTAAAGCCTAAGCACGATTCGAATTCTACCTTCCAATATGAATACGATTAAGATTAATGCAAAATAAAATATATAAAGGTAATAACATAGTTCTCATAGAATCATTAAACAAAAGTCATTACATCGCACTTAGGACCACCCCCTAACAACTTGGGGTTTAGCTGCTCATGTTCTTGGTAAACATAAAAGCAATTAGAAATGAAAAGGAGAAGATCATTACAATGCAAGTTGAAATCCTTGGATCATCAATTGCTTCCGCTTTTGATCGATCCTCTGTTTCCAGCCGACTCTCCTCTCAGTTGTCAATCCTAATATCAGTTCAAAAGTGTCCCCTACTTTCTAAAAAGTGACTCTTATATCTAAATTCAAATTACATCGCGAAATGTCTCAAATGCCCTTCGAAATAGGTCTGACAGCAAAAAATCAGAAAACACAAAAATTTCACTCCTAGTGGCCCTGACACGGGCCGTGTTGTGCAACACGGGTGGCCGTGTCAGGCTGCTGACTTCTTTAGGGCGTGTCTCCTCTTCCAAGGGCTGCAACACGGGCCGTGTTGCATGACACGGGCACCCGTGTTGTAAGCCTGAGTCTTCTTTTCTTCTGCTTGGGTCTACCCGTGTCTTCCACCCGTGTCCTCCATGACACGGGACGTGTTGTGCAACACAGGTACCCGTGTTGTAGCTCTGACTTCCCTTTTTCGACTTTTCTTTGCCTCCGAATGCGGTGCGCTTGTCGTGCTATCCATTCCTGCCAAAAACACACTAAAAGAAACCAAATCAAACGCACCAGCGGCAAAAGTAATATAAACTTAAAAATAAGACTCGAAGACACACAACTACGAGTAATGCAGATAATAACCACTAAAGCTTCGACAAACAGATAAAAACATTGCGAAATTAATGACAAACAGCGTTTGAAAACACAATTGAAATCCACCGATCAATATATATATATATATATATATATATATATATATATATATATATATATATATATATATATATATATATATATATATATATATATATATATATATATATATATATATATATATATATATATATATATATATATATATATATATATATATATATATATATATATATATATATATATATATATATATATATATATATATATATATATATATTGCTCTGTCCCGCTCATCACACGGGGTCGGCCCAATCCATCTCTCCGTCGTGGAGGGCCTAGCTCATTGATCAGTTGTCGCGCGCGGATCAAAACGAGTGTTTTTGATGAAAACGTAATACAACGACAATTCAACTCGGATATCGTCTCAAGGATTCTTTTATGTGATTAATCTACCAAATTCGAAATGGAGGGGGAGTTGGTTTGGTTTCTGATCGGATAAATAAAGAAAATGCAATTAAGCGGTTAAAATAAGTGATTATCAAAATAAGTCAATCTACTGTTTTCGGTTCCGGCTTATCACGGGTTTCTACCTTACCAATTTCCTAAGCAATTTCGATCTCTATTCGATTCCTATGTCAATTAACAAGCGCAAAAGACATAAACTAGATTAACAATCCTATATTCCAAATTAAGCAAACGGATTAAGTTTTCGTGAATTAAGCAAACACGAATTATAAACGCGAATTAACGACAAAACGACGTAACGACGAATAAAAGCTAAGGATGCAATCATACGAATTTAATCAAAACAATTCTATAAACTAACAGATTAAGCAAAAGCAATTCATAGAATAGTGTTTAAAGAGAAACGAATTAGATTGATAAAGTAAAAAGCTCAAAGCGTTGGAACACGATTACAGCAGAATGACTCTAAGGAATTAGCTCTCCATGGTTCTCTCAAAGCTCCGAATGTATTTTTCGTGAAAATGTAACTAGGTGAACAGTAACACGAGTATTTTTCCTTCAAAAAGAAAGCAAATTCGGGTCATAACCCAACTGGGTCGAAAACATAACCCAGGCCCAATACATGACCCAACACTAAAATAAAATTCTAATGCAGTAACTTCAAACGGAATTCTGGAATTTTGGGTTCCGAATCTGACTTCGACTCCAACACGAAAGTCGTAGCTCTCTCTCTTAGCTTTCCGGAGATTTTTAGAACCCCTGAAACGAATTTCCGGAACTCCAGTTATGATCGTTTCCGTGCAGACTGCTAAAGCTGAAAAATAAGTGCGGAAATCAAATTAAGCCAAAAATAAAATAAAATATAAAAACAAAGTAAAAGATAAAAATAATCAAGATAAAGTAAAGAAATGCCTAAGTAAAAATATAGGAGAAAGTGCATAAATATGCACTGATCACTCATCACGCTGGGAGCGCTTAAGCGTCTCCCCATTGACACAAACCTTAGGATCTATGACATTTTGATATTAATGATTATAGGAATACCTTAACGAATATAATGAGAAAGATTTTTAGACAATGACAACGATAATTCTAAAATACAAAAGTGTACAGACAAGTGTTTGACACTGGTTGGCTTGTGGATTTTTCTCAACCGATACTCGTAATGTGTTGAAAACTCTTCGAATGGGGATAAAAAGAGATAATCTTCTTATAGGATGGTATATTTGAGATCATAGCCTATATATAGAATGATAATCATTTAGAATTCTCATTATTTCGAAATGGATTATCTTGACATCCACTTATATTTAAGCAATATTCAATTAAATAATTAATTATTAAATATAATTAATTATTTTATTTACTTATTCAACCGATTAAGATTCTTATATATATATATTGCTCTGTCCCGCTCATCACACGGGGTCGGCCCAATCCATCTCTCCGTCGTGGAGGGCCTAGCTCATTGATCAGTTGTCGCGCGCGGATCAAAACGAGTGTTTTTGATGAAAACGTAATACAACGACAATTCAACTCGGATATCGTCTCAAGGATTCTTTTATGTGATTAATCTACCAAATTCGAAATGGAGGGGGAGTTGGTTTGGTTTCTGATCGGATAAATAAAGAAAATACAATTAAGCGGTTAAAATAAGTGATTATCAAAATAAGTCAATCTACTGTTTTTGGTTCCGGCTTATCACGGGTTTTTACCTTACTAATTTCCTAAGTGATTTCGATCTCTATTAGATTCCTATGTCAATTAACAAGCGCAAAAGATATAAACTAGATTAACAATCCTATATTTCAAATTAAGCAAACGGATTAACTTTTCGTGAATTAAGCAAACACGAATTATAAACGCGAATTAACGACAAAGCGACGTAACGGCAAATAAAAGCTAAGGATGCAATCATACGAATTTAATCAAAAAAATTCTATAAACTACCAAATTAAGCCAAAGCAATTATAGAATAGTGTTTAAAGAGAAACGAATTAGATTAATAAAGTAAAAACCTCAAAGCGTTGGAACGCGATTACAACAGAATGACTCTAAGGAATTAGCTCTCCATGATTCTCTCAAAGTTCCGAATGTATTTTTCGTGAAAATGTAACTAGGTGAACAGTAACACGAGTACTTTTCCTTTAAAAAGAAAGCAAATTCGGGTCATAACCCAACTGGGTCGAAAACATAACTTAGGCCCAATACATGACCCAACACTAAAATAAAATTCTAACGCAGTAACTTCAAACGGAATTCTGGAATTTTGGGCTCCGAACCTGACTTCGACTCTAACACGAAAGTCGTACCTCTCTCTCTTAGCTTTCCGGCGATTTTTAGAACGCCTCAAACGGATTTCCGGAACTCCAGTTATGATCGTTTTCGTGCAGACTGCTAAAGTTGAAAAATAACTGCGGAAATCAAATTAAGCCAAAAATAAAATAAAATATAAAAACAAAATAAAACATAAAAATATATATATTGCTCTGTCCCGCTCATCACACGGGGTCGGCCCAATCCATCTCTCCGTCGTGGAGGGCCTAGCTCATTGATCAGTTGTCGCTTGCGGATCAAAACGAGTGTTTTTGATGAAAACGTAATACAGCGACAATTCAACTCGGATATCGTCTCAAGGATTCTTTTATGTGATTAATCTACCAAATTCGAAATGGAGGGGGAGTTGGTTTGGTTTCTGATCGGATAAATAAAGAAAATGCAATTAAGCAGTTAAAATAAGTGATTATCAAAATAAGTCAATCTACTGTTTTCGGTTCCGACTTATCACGGGTTTATACCTTACTAATTTCCTAAGCGATTTCGATCTCTATTCGGTTCCTATGTCAATTAACAAGCACAAAAGACATAAACTAGATTAACAATCCTATATTCCAAATTAAGCAAACGGATTAAGTTTTCGTGAATTAAGCCAACACGAATTATAAACGCGAATTAACGACAAAGCGACGTAACGACGAATAAAAGCTAAGGATGCAATCATACGAATTTAATCAAAACAATTCTATAAACTAACAGATTAAGCAAAAGAAATTCATAGAATAGTGTTTAAAGAGAAACGAATTAGATTGATAAAGTAAAAACCTCAAAGCGTTGGAACGCGATTACAGCAGAATGACTCTAAGGAATTAGCTCTCCATGGTACTCTCAAAGCTCCGAATGTATTTTTTGTGAAAATGTAACTAGGTGAACAGTAACACGAGTATTTTTCCTTTAAAAAGAAAGCAAATTCGGGTCATAACCCAACTGGGTCAAAAACATAACCCAGGCCCAATACATGACCCAACACTAAAAGAAAATTCTAATGCAGTAACTTCAAATGGAATTCTGGAATTTTGGGCTCAGAATCTGACTTCGACTCCAACACGAAAGTCGTAGCTCTCTCTCTTAGCTTTCCGGCGATTTTTAGAACGCCTCAAACGGATTTCCGACACTCAAGTTATGATCGTTTTCGTGCAGACTGCTAAAGCTGAAAAATAAGTGCGGAAATCAAATTAAGCCAAAAATAAAATAAAATATAAAAACAAAATAAAACATAAAAATAATCAAGATAAAGTAAAGAAATGCCTAAGTAAAAATATAAGAGAAAGTGCATAAATATGCACAGATCACTCATCACGTTGGGAGCGCTTAAGCGTCTCCCCATGGACACAAACCTTAGGATCTATGACATTTTGATATTAATGATTATAGGAATACCTTAACGAATATAATGAGAAAGATTTTTAGACAATGACAACGATAATTCTAAAATACAAAAGTGTTCAGACAAGTGTTTGACACTGGTTGGCTTGTGGATTTTTCTCAACCGGTACTCGTAATGTCTTGAAAACTCTTCGAATGGGGATAAAAAGAGATAATCTTCTTATAGGATGATATATTTGAGATCATAGCCTATATATAGAATGATAATCATTTAGAATTCTCATTATTTTGAAATGGATTATCTTGACATCCACTTATATTTAAGCACATATTCAATTAAATAATTAATTATCAAAATATAATTAATTATTTTATTTACTTACTCAACCGATTAAGATTCTTATATATATATATATATATATATATATATATATATATATATATATATATATATATATATATATATATATATATATATAATATATATATATATATATATATATATATACATATATATATATATATATATATATATATATATATATATATATATATATATATATATATATATATATATATATATATATATATATATATATATATATATATATATATTGTTCTGTCCCGCTCATCACACGGGGTCGGCCCAATCCATCTCTCCGTCGTGGAGGGCCTAGCTCATTGATCAGTTGTGGCACGTGGATCAAAACAAGTGTTTTTGATGAAAACGTAATACAACGACAATTCAACTCGGATATCGTCTCAAGGATTCTTTTATGTGATTAATCTACCAAATTCGAAATGGAGGGGGTGTTGGTTTGGTTTCTGATCGGATAAATAAAGAAAATGCAATTAAGCGGTTAAAATAAGTGATTATCAAAATAAGTCAATCTACTGTTTTCGGTTCCGGCTTATCACGGGTTTCTACCTTACCAATTTCCTAAGCGATTTCGATCTCTATTCGATTCCTATGTCAATTAACAAGCGCAAAAGACATAAACTAGATTAACAATCCTATATTCCAAATTAAGCAAACGGATTAAGTTTTCGTGAATTAAGCAAACACGAATTATAAACGCGATTTAACGACAAAGCGACGTACCGACGAATAAAAGCTAAGGATGCAATCATACGAATTTAATCAAAACAATTCTATAAACTAACAGATTAAGCAAAACCAATTCATAGAATAGTGTTTAAAGAGAAACGAATTAGATTGATAAAGTAAAAACCTCAAAGCGTTGGAACGCGATTACAGCAGAATGACTCTAAGGAATTAGCTCTCCATGGTTCTCTCAAAGCTCCGAATGTATTTTTCGTGAAAATGTAACTAGGTGAACAGTAACACGAGTATTTTTCCTTTAAATAGAAAGCAAATTCGGGTCATAACCCAACTGGGTAGAAAACATAAGCCAGGCCCAATACATGACCCAACACTAAAATAAAACTCTAATGCAGTAACTTCAAACGGAATTCTTGAATTTTGGGCTCCGAATCTGACTTCGACTCCAACACGAAAGTCGTAGCTCTCTCTCTTAGATTTCTGGCGAATTTTAGAACGCCTCAAACGGATTTCCAGAACTCCAGTTATGATTGTTTCCGTGCAGACTGCTAAAGCTGAAAAATAAGTGCGGAAATCAAATTAAGCCAAAAATAAAATAAAATATAAAAACAAAATAAAACATAAAAATAATAAGATAAAGTAAAGAAATGCCTAAGTAAAAATATAGGAGAAAGTGCATAAATAGGCACTGATCACTCATCACGCTGGGAGCGCTTAAGCGTCTCCCCATGGACACAAACCTTAGGATCTATGACATTTTGATATTAATGATTATAGGAATACCTTAACGAATATAATGAGAATGATTTTTAGACAATGACAACGATAATTCTAAAATACAAAAGTGTACAGACAAGTGTTTGACACTGGTTGGCTTGTGGATTTTTCTCAACCGGTACTCGTAATGTCTTGAAAACTCTTCGAACGGGGATAAAAAGAGATAATCTTCTTATAGGATGATATATTTGTGATCATAGCCTATATATAGAATGATAATCATTTAGAATTCTCATTATTTCAAAATGGATTATCTTGACATCCACTTATATTTAAGCACACATTCAATTAAATAAATAATTATCAAAATATAATTAATTATTTTATTTACTTACTCAACCGATTAAGATTCTTATATATATATATATATATATATATATATATATATATATATATATATATATATATATATATATATATATATATATATATATATATATATATATATATATATATATATATATATATATATATATATATATATATATATATATATATATATATATATATATATATATATATATATATATATATATATATATATATATATATATATATCTATATTGCTCTGTCCCGCTCATCACACGGGGTCGGCCCAAACCATCTCTCCGTCGTGGAGGGCCTAGCTCATTGATCAGTTGTCGCGCGCGGATCAAAACGAGTGTTTTTGATGAAAACGTAATACAACGACAATTCAACTCGGATATCGTCTCAAGGATTATTTTATGTGATTAATCTACCAAATTTGAAATGGAGGGGGAGTTAGTTTGGTTTCTGATCGGATAAATAAAGAAAATGCACTTAAGCGGTTAAAATAAGTGATTATCAAAATAAGTCAATATACTGTTTTCGGTTCCGGCTTATCACGAGTTTCTACCTTACCAATTTCCTAAGCGATTTCGATCTCTATTCGATTCCTATGTCAATTAACAAGCACAAAAGACATAAACTAGATTAACAATCCTATATTCTAAATTAAGCAAACAGATTAAGTTTTCGTAAATTAAGCAAACACGAATTATAAACGCGAATTAACGACAAAGCGACGTAACGGCGAATAAAAGCTAATGATGCAATCATACGAATTTAATCAAAACAATTCTATAAACTAACAGATTAAGCAAAAGCAATTCATAGAATAGTGTTTAAAGAGAAACGAATTAGATTGATAAAGTAAAAACCTCAAAGCGTTGGAACGCGATTACAGCAGAATGACTCTAAGGAATTAGCTCTCCATGGTTCTCTCAAAGCTCCAAATGTATTTTTCATGAAAATGTACCTAGGTGAACAGTAACACGAGTATTTTTCCTTTAAAAAGAAAGCAAATTTGGGTCATAACCCAACTGGGTCGAAAACATAAACCAGGCCCAATACATTACCCAACACTAAAATAAAATTCTAATGCAGTAATTTCAAACGGAATTCTGGAATTTTGGGCTCCGTATCTGATTTCGACTCCAACACGAAAGTCGTAGCTCTCTCTCTTAGCTTTCCGGCGATTTTTATAACGTCTCAAACGAATTTCCGGAACTCCAGTTATGATCGTTTCCGTGCAGACTGCTAAAGCTGAAAAATAAGTGCGGAAATCAAATTAAGCCAAAAATAAAATAAAATATGAAAACAAAATAAAACATAAAAATAATCAAGATAAAGTAAAGAAATGCCTAAGTAAAAATATAGGAGAAAGTGCATAAATATGCACTGGTCACTCATCACGCTGGGAGCGCTTAAGCGTCTCCCCATTGACACAAACTTTAGGATCTATGACATTTTGATATTAATGATTATAGGAATTCCTTAACGAATATAATGAGAAAGATTTTTAGACAATGACAACTATAATTCTAAAATACAAAAGTGTCCAGACAAGTGTTTGACACTGTTTGGCTTGTGGATTTTTCTCAACCGGTACTCGTAATGTCTTTAAAACTCTTCGAATGGGGATAAAAAGAGATAATCTTCTTATAGGATGATATATTTGAGATCATAGCCTATATATAGAATGATAATCATTTAGAATTCTCATTATTTCGAAATGGATTATCTTGACATCCACTTATATTTAAGCACAAATTCAATTAAATAATTAATTATTATATATATATATATATATATATATATATATATATATATATATATATATATATATATATATATATATATATATATATATATATATATATATATATATATATATATATATATATATATATATATATATATATATATATATATATATATATATATATATATATATATATATATATATATATATATATATATATATATATATATATATATATATATATATATATATATATATATATATATATATATATATATATATATATATATATTGCTCTGTCCCGCTCATCACATGGGGTCGGCCCAATCCATCTCTCCGTCGTGGAGGGCCTAGCTCATTGATCAGTTGTCGCGCGCGGATCAAAACGAGTGTTTTTGATGAAAACGTAATACAGCGACAATTCAACTCGGATATCGTCTCAATGATTCTTTTATGTGATTAATCTACCAAACTCGAAATTGAGGGGGAGTTGGTTTGGTTTCTGATCGGATAAATAAAGAAAATGCAAATAAGCGGTTAAAATAAGTGATTATAGAAATATGTCAATCTATTGTTTTCGGTTCCGGCTTATCACGGGTTTCTACCTTACCAATTTCCTAAGAAATTTCGATCTCTATTCGATTCCTATGTCAATTAACAAGCGCAAAATACATAAACTAGATTAACAATCCTATATTCCAAATTAAGCAAACGGATTAAGTTTTCGGGAATTAAGCAAACACGAATTATAAACACGAATTAACGACAAAGCGACGTAACGACGAATAAAAGCTAAGGATGCAATCATACGAATTTAATCAAAACAATTCTATAAACTAACAGATTAAGCAAAATCAATTCATAGAATAGTGTTTAAAGAGAAACGAATTAGATTGATAAAGTAAAAACCTCAAAGCGTTAGAACGCGATTACAGCAGAATGACTCTAAGGAATTAGCTCTCCATGTTTCTCTCAAAGATCCGAATGTATTTTTCGTGAAAATGTAACTAGGAGAACAGTAACACGCGTATTTTTCCCTTAAAAAGAAAGCAAATTCGGGTCATAACCCAACTGGGTCGAAAACATAACCCAGGCCCAATACATGACCCAACACTAAAATAAAATTCTAATGCAGTAACTTCAAACGGAATTCTGGAATTTTGGGCTCCGAATATGACTTCGACTCCAACACGAAAGTTGTAGCTCTCTCTCTTAGCTTTTCGGCAATTTTTAGAATGCCTTAAACGGATTTCCGGAACTCCAGTTATGATCGTTTCCGTCCAGACTGCTAAAGCTAAAAAATAATTGCGGAAATCAAATTAAGCCAAAAATAAAATAAAATATAAAAACAAAATAAAACATAAGAATAATCAAGATAAAGTAAAGAAATGCCTAAGTAAAAATATAGGAGAAAGTGCATAAATATGCACTGATCACTCATCACACTGGGAGCGCTTAAGCGTCTCCCCATTGACACAAACTTTAGGATCTATGACATTTTGATATTAATGATTATAGGAATATCTTAACGAATATAATGAGAAAGATTTTTAGACAATAACAACGGTAATTCTAAAATACAAAAGTGTACAGACAAGTGTTTGACACTGGTTGGCTTGTGGATTTTTCTAAACCGGTACTCGTAATGTCTTGAAAACTCTTCGAATGGGGATAAAAAGAGATAATCTTCTTATAGGATGATATATTTGAGATCATAGCCTATATATAGAATGATAATCATTTAGAATTCTCATTATTTCGAAATGGATTATCTTGACATCCACTTATATTTAAGCACAAATTCAATTAAATAATTAATTATTATATATATATATATATATATATATATATATATATATATATATATATATATATATATATATATATATATATATATATATATATATATATATATATATATATATATATATATATATATATATATATATATATATATATATATATATATATATATATATATATATATATATATATATATATATATATATATATATATATATATATATATATATATATATATATATATATATATATATATATATATATATATATATATATATATATATATATATATATATATATATATATATATATATATATATATATATATATATATATATATATATATATATATATATATATATATATATATATATATATATATATATATATATATATATATATATATATATATATATATATATATATATATATATATATTGCTCTGTCCCGCTCATCACATGGGGTCGGCCCAATCCATCTCTACGTCGTGGAGGGTCTAGCTCATTGATCAGTTGTCGCGCGCGGATCAAAACTAGTGTTTTTGATGAAAACGTAATACAACGACAATTCAACTCGGATATCGTCTCAATGATTCTTTTATGTGATTAATCTACCAAACTCGAAATTGAGGGGGAGTTGGTTTGGTTTCTGATCGGATAAATAAAGAAAATGCAAATAAGCGGTTAAAATAAGTGATTATCAAAATAAGTCAATCTACTGTTTTCGGTTCCGGCTTATCACGGGTTTCTACCTTACCAATTTCCTAAGCAATTTCGATCTCTATTCGATTCCTATGTCAATTAACAAGCGCAAAAGACATAAACTAGATTAACAATCCTATATTCCAAATTAAGCAAACGGATTATGTTTTCGGGAATTAAGCAAACACGAATTATAAACACGAATTAACGACAAAGCGACGTAACGACGAATAAAAGCTAAGGATGCAATCATACGAATTTAATCAAAACAATTCTATAAACTAACAGATTAAGCAAAATCAATTCATAGAATATTGTTTAAAGAGAAACGAATTAGATTGATAAAGTAAAAACCTCAAAGCGTTGGAACGCGATTACAGCAGAATGACTCTAAGGAATTAGCTCCCCATGGTTCTCTCAAAGCTCCGAATGTATTTTTCGTGAAAATGTAACTAGGTGAACAGTAACACTAGTATTTTTCCTTTAAAAAGAAAGCAAATTCGGGTCATAACCCAACTGGGTCGAAAACATAACGCAGGCCCAATACATGACCCAACACTAAAATAAAATTCTAATGCAGTAACTTCAAACGGAATTCTGGAATTTTGGGCTCCGAATCTGACTTCGACTCCAACACGAAAGTCGTAGCTCTCTCTCTCTTAGCTTTCCGGCGAATTTTAGAACGCCTCAAACGAATTTTCGGAACTCCAGTTATAATCGTTTCCGTGCAGACTGCTAAAGCTGAAAAATAAGTGCGGAAATCAAATTAAGCCAAAAATAAAATAAAACATAAAAACAAAATAAAACATAAAAATAATCAAGATAAAGTAAAGAAATGCCTAAGTAAAAATATAGGAGAAAGTGCATAAATATGCACTGATCACTCATCACGCTGGGAGCGCTTAAGCGTCTCCCCATGGACACAAACCTTAGGATCTATGACATTTTGATATTAATGATTATAGGAATACCTTAACGAATATAATGAGAAAGATTTTTAGACAATGGCAACGATAATTCTAAAATACAAAAGTGTACAGACAAGTGTTTGACACTGGTTGGCTGGTGGATTTTTCTCAACCGGTACTCGTAATGTCTTGAAAACTCTTCGAATGGGGATAAAAAGAAATAATCTTCTTATAGGATGATATATTTGTGATCATAGTCTATATATAGAATGATAATCATTTAGAATTCTCATTATTTTGAAATGAATTATCTTGACATCCACTTATAATTAAGCACATATTCAATTAAATAATTAATTATTAAATATAATTAATTATTTTATTTACTTACTCAACCGGTTAAGATTCTTATATATATATATATATAAATATATATATATATATATATATATATATATATATATATATATATATATATATATATATATATATAAATATATATATATATATATATATATATATATATATATATATATATATATATATATATATATATATATATATATATATATATATATATATATATATATATATATATTACTCTGTCCCGCTCATCACACGGGGCCGGCCCAATCCATCTCTCCGTCGTGGAGGGCCTAGCTCATTAATCAGTTGTCGCTCGCGGATCAAAACGAGTGTTTTTGATGAAAACGTAATACAGCGACAATTCAACTCGGATATCGTCTCAAGGATTCTTTTATGTGATTAATCTACCAGGGGGAGTTGGTTTGTTTCTGATCGGATAAATAAAGAAAATGCAATTAAGCGGTTAAAATAAGTGATTATCAAAATAAGTCAATCTACTGTTTTCGGTTCCGGCTTATCACGGGTTTCTACCTTACCAATTTCTTAAGCGATTTCGATCTATATTCGATTCCTATGTCAATTAACAAGCGCAAAAGACATAAACTAGATTAACAATCCTATATTCCAAATTAAGCAAACGGATTAAGTTTTCGTGAATTAAGCAAACACGAATTAACGACAAAACGACGTAACGACGAATAAAAGCTAAGGATGCAATCATACGAATTTAATCAAAACAATTCTATAAACTAACAGATTAAGCAAAAGCAGTTCATAGAATAGTGTTTAAAGAGAAACGAATTAGATTGATAAAGTAAAAACCTCAAAGCGTTGGAACGCGATTACAGCAGAATGACTCTAAGGAATTAGCTCTCCGAGGTTCTCTCAAAGCTCCGAATGTATTTTTCGTGAAATGTAACTAGGTGAACAGTAACACTAGTATTTTTCCTTTAAAAAGAAAGCAAATTCGGGTCATAACCCAACTGGGTCGAAAACATAACCCATGCCCAATACATGACCCAACACTAAAATAAAATTCTAATGCAATAACTTCAAACGGAATTCTGGAATTTTGGGCTCCGAATCTGACTTCGACTCCAACACGAAAGTCGTAGCTCTCTCTCTTAGCTTTCCGGCGAATTTTAGAACGACTCAAACGGATTTCCGGAACTCCAGTTATGATCGTTTCCGTGCAGACTGCTAAAGCTTAAAAATAAATGCGAAAATCAAATTAAGCCAAAAATATAATAAAATATAAAAAAATAAAACATAAAAATAATCAAGATAAAGTAAAGAAATGCCTAAGTAAAATTATAGGAGAAAGTGCATAAATATGCACTGATCACTCATCACGCTGGGAGCGCTTAAGCGTCTCCCCATGGACACAAACCTTAGGATCTATGACATTTCGATATTAATGATTATAGGAATACCTTAATGAATATAATGAGAAAAATTTTTAGACAATGACAACGATAATTCTAAAATACAAAAGTGTACAGACAAGTGTTTGACACTGGTTGGCTTGTGGATTTTTCTCAACCGGTACTCGTAATGTCTTGAAAACTCTTCGAATGGGGATAAAAAGAAATAATCTTCTTATAGGATGATATATTTGTGATCATAGTCTATATATAGAATGATAATCATTTAGAATTCTCATTATTTCGAAATGAATTATCTTGACATCCACTTATATTTAAGCACATATTCAATTAAATAATTAATTATTAAATATAATTAATTATTTTATTTACTTACTCAACCGGTTAAGATTCTTATATATATATATATATATATATATATATATATATATATATATATATATATATATATATATATATATATATATATATATATATATATATATATATATATATATATATATATATATATATATATATATATATATATATATATATATATATATATATATATATATATATATATATATATATATATATATATATATATATATATATATATATATATATATATATAAAATATGTATATATATAATATATATATATATATATATATATATATATATATATATATATATATATATATATATATATATATATATATATATCACTACGCCAGAATTGATTTTTAGTAGCGCACAAAAGACAGCGCTTTTAAAAAAAGCGCTGCGAAATAGTCAGTAAAAAAAAAAGAAAAAAATTACCTACCAAAGACAGCGCTTTTTTAAAAAGCGCTGCTAAAAGGGGACCCTTAGAAAGTGCTTTTTAAAAGCGCTGCTAAAAGGGGACCCTACGAGAGCGCTTTTTTTATAAAGCGCTGCTATATGTCATTGCTAATGCACCCTATGAAAGCGCTTTTAAAAGCGCTGCTAAAGGCCTTTAAAAAGCGCTGCTAAAGGTATTAGTATAATAATTTTTATATACCCTCCAGAATTGTAAACGAAACAGAACACGCGTTTTTCGTTTTCTTCTTCGTTTCTTCATTTCTCCATTGCCCTATCTTCCATTTTCGCCCTCCGTTGAAGCTTTCGTCGCCGTCCGTTTGCGCCGCCGTTCGCCGTTCCCTTTCGCCGCCGTTCACCGTTCGTTCTCCTCCACCGTTACGGTAAATCCGCGACTGTTACGGCATTTTTATGGATTATTGTCTTAGTATTGCATTTTTCTGGATTAGATGATGTTAGTGCTACTTCTTTCTGAGTTATTGACTTGTTTTTGTTGATACCATTGATGAGCATTACTCTTTTGATATTGGCTTGAGTTTTGTATGCAAGGTGTTTGTTGAAATGCCACAATGAATTTTGAGCATTATAAATTAGTTTAGAATAATTTAGTCCATTACCAAAATTTTTGAGAGTATGCTTTAATAATTTAGAATAGTTTAAAATCATATTAATGCAATAGTTTAGAATAATTTAGTCCATTTCCACCATTTTTGAGAGTATGATTTAATAGTTTAGAATAGTTTAAAATCATATTAATGAAATAGTTTAGAATAATTTAGTCCATTTCCACCATTTATGAGAGTATGCTTTAATTTAGTCCATGTCATTTTGAGCATTATAAAATAGTTTAGAATAGTTTAAAATCATATTAATAAAGTATGCTTTAATAGTAGAATAGTTTATTATAGTATATCTACTTTTTTTAATATGATTTGTTTTGTTGGATTATCTAGTTTTTTTGTTTTGGTTAATTATTAATATGATTTTAATAAAATGTATATATTGTCTGTTATAGGGGTTACCTGAGAAGAGCAAGGTTGTGATTGTTTCCAAGCATCCTACTGTACAACTTTCTTAGAAGTTAGTGATTTCTTTACAGGTATTCTCTGTTTTTGCCTAACTTTCATAGTATGGATAAAAATTGGATGTTTGTTAATCGATTGTCAAAAGAGTACGAGAATGGGGTATCGAACTTCGTTAAGTTTGCTGTTGAACACGCCAAAGACCCAGTAGGATCACATGTCCTTGCTTAGGTTGTTGTTATGGGCGTCGAATTGACGCGGTTCAGTTGGAATCTCATTTAATGAGACATGGAATTGATCGAAGTTACACATGTTGGACATTACACGGTGAGATAAGTAACGGGAATGTTGAACCCCAGAACAATACGACCTCTACTTCAAAGGACAATGGTAGGGATACATACGATTGTGATCGAGTCGAAGATATTGTAGAAGCACTTGAAGAATATCTTAAAGATTGTCCAAAGATGTTTGAGAGGTTGGTAAGCCATGCAGAGAAGCCGTTGTATAAAGGTTGCACTACTTTCACAAGATTGTCTGCGGTATTAAAGTTGTACAACTTAAAGGCGGGTAATGGATGGTCGGATAAAAGTTTCACAGAGTTGTTAGCCCTACTTCAAGAGATTCTTCCGGAGGATAATGTTCTTCCCAATCGAACCTATGAAGCTAAAAAATGTTATGCTCTATTGGTATGAGCTATGATAAGATACATGCTTGTCCAAATGATTGCATTTTGTTTCGAAATGAGTATGCATCATTAAACGAGTGTCCTAAATGCGGTGTATCTCGGTATAAGAAGAAGTTGTCACCAGCAAAAGTCTTATGGTATTTTCCTATAATTCCGAGATTCAGACGCATGTTTCGTAGTGAAACATATGCGAAACACCTTACTTGGCATGCAGATGATAGAATTATAGATGGGAAGTATCGACATCCGGCAGATTCACCACAGTGGATGAAAATTGATAATGATTATCCTGATTTTTGAGAAGAAGCTAGAAACCTTCGCTTGGCATTATCGACTGATGGAATGAATCTGCACGGTCTGCAAAGTATCTCCCATTCCACCTGGCCTGTAATTCTTATGATTTATAACCTACCTCCATGGCTATGTATGAAGCGTAAGTACATGATGTTATCTATGTTAATTTCTGGCCCTAAACAACCAGGAAACGACATAGACGTATACTTGACACCTTTAATCGAAGACTTAAAAAGTTTGTGGGAGAACGGTGTGGAGGTTTATGATGGATATAGGAAAGAAAGTTTAATTTGAGGGCCATGTTGTTTGGCACAATTAATGATTTCCCAGCATACGGAAATCTATCGGGGTATAGCATTAAAGGTCAATGTGCGTGTCCTATCTGTGAAGAAAACACAGATTGGACGCGGTTGGAATTTGGTCAGAATAATGTCTTTCTTGGTCATCGTAGATTCTTAAGTTCTAATCATCATAAGTTCTAATCATCAGTACCGTGGGTGGAGACAAGAATTCAATGGAAATTCAGAACAACGTAGAGCACCACCTACATTGACCGGCGATCAAATTTTTGCAAAGGTGAAAGATGTGAGTACTCAGTTTGGCAAGCCTTTTGCTCATACGCTTACCACGCGTGGGTGGAAGAAGAGGTCAATTTTGTTTGAGTTGCCGTATTGGAAGTCGTTGTATGTACGACATTTTCTTGATGTTATGCATATTGAAAAAAATGTATTTGAAAGTGTTATTGGTACGTTACTCAATATACAAGGAAAGTCTAAGGATGGCCTTAAAGCAAGAAAAGACTTGGTAGCAATGGGAATAATAAATGAATTAGGACCCCAGAAGAAACGAAATCGCACTTATCTACCACCTGCTGCATATACTTTGTCTAGAAAGGAGAAAAAGATAATGTGTAAGTTTCTTAGTGAAGTTAAAGTTCCAGAAGGATACTCTTCAGATATTAGAAGACTTGTTTCTATGAAAGACCTAAAGTTAAAGAGTTTAAAGACACATGATTGCCATGTTCTTATGGAACACTTTCTACCAATAGGTATACGTTCTATTTTGCCAGAAAAAGTGAGAGGCGCAATAACAAAATTGTGTTTCTTTTTCAGATCTATTTGTAGTAAGGTGATCGATCCTGCGATCTTACCAACATTGCAAAAAGATATAATTATTACTTTGTGTGAGCTTGAAATGTATTTTCCTCCGTCATTCTTTGACATAATGGTACATCTAGTTGTGCATCTCGTGAAAGAGACACAATTGTGTGGACCTGCATATATGAGATGGATGTATCCAGTTGAACGTTATATGAAAATATTGAAAGGGTATGTGAAAAAACCGAAGTCGACCAGAGGGATGTATTGTTGAACGATACATTGTTGAAGAAGCTATTGAGTTTTGTACTGAATATTTGTCCAACGTTCAATCCATTGGCCTCCCAAAATCTGATGTTGTTGAAAAAGTAGTAGGTAAACAGTTAATTGGAAATAAAGTTGTGACAGTTTCAAGGGATGAACGGGAGCAAGTGCGTTTATATGTTCTGCACAATGACATTGAGGTTGAGCAGTACGTTAAATTGCACGAGGACGTTCTCCGAGGTTTAAATCTGAATAGAAATGAAAATTGGATAGTACGTGAGCACAATCGAAGTTTTATAACATGGTTCAAAGAGCATATTTATTCAAAGTTTTATTCTGATCCCGCTTCAATAACAGAAAGGTTGAGATGTTTAGCATATGGTCCAACTTTGCATGTGTTTTCTTATAGCGCATACGCAATTAATGGATACACATTTTATACCAAGGAGCAAGATGATAAAAGTACAATGCAAAATAGTGGTGTCACTGTGCTTGCTGAATCAATGAACATTTCCTCGTATTTTGGGGTAATCGAGCGCATTTGGGTGTTTGATTATGAGAAGTTTCAGATTCCTATCTTTGGATGCAAGTGGGTTGAAAGTAATAGTGGCATACGTATGGATAAGTCAGGTTTTTTGCAAGTGGATCTTAATAAGGTGGGGTACAAAGATGAGCCTTTTATTCTAGCCACGCAAGCTAAACAAGTGTTCTATGTCACTGATCCGAAAAGTACGAAATGGTCTATAGTTCTTTTTTCCAACAAAGTAATCAACGATAACATTGGAGAAAAGGGGGAGGTTTATTTTGAGAATGAATCTTATGTTAGGGATGATCCAGATGAGAATATTATAGCAGACGAATCATATATTAGAAATGATCATAGCGAGGGAATTTGGATCAATCCATCCGTCCGTGTTGTTAAGAGACAAGTAAAGCACCTTCGAACTAAAAAAAGAAAAAGATGTTAAAGGTACTTGTAAAATTACATATTGTCTCATTCAATAAAATAACATATTATTTCTTATTTATACGTTTCTTATGTGTGTGTATATATATATATATATATATATATATATATATATATATATATATATATATATATATATATATATATATATATATATATATATATATATATATATATATATATATATATATATATATATATATATATATATATATATATATATATATATTTCTTATTTACATATTTGAATGTCATTCATTTGATACTTTAGTTTTCCTGAATTACAGGTATATTATGGCCAGCAATGAAGATTGGAAGAAATTAAAGTAGAATTGTATAATTTGTGATGTTGAATTTCGAGTTGAGAATTGTATATAATTTGTGATGTTGAATTGTGAAGCTTTTGAATTATATATATTAAAGTGGAATTGTATATAATTTGTGATGTTGAATTGTGAAGCTTTTGAATTATATATATTAAAGTGGAATTGTATATAATTTGTGATGTTGAATTGTGCATATAATGCCAAAGTGTTGAATTGTGCACATAATGCCAAAGTGTTGAATTGTGTATATAAAGCCAAAGTGCTGAAATAAAGGGCTAAATTATATAAGCAGGTATTGTAATATAAGCAGGTTTATTGAAAAATATATAAAAAATGCCATTAATCAGGAAAATTTTTTTTCAAAACGTGCACATTAGAAAGCGCTTTTATGTATAAGCGCTGCTAAAGGGGACAGAGAAACTGCTAAAAAAAGCGCTGCTATAGGTGGGGAAAGAGGGGTCTAAGACAGCGCTTTCATAAAGCGCCGTTACAGGGGGGGGGTCTAAGACAGCGCTTTAATAAAGCGCTGCTAAAGGGGGGGAGGGGGGGGGGGGGAGATTAGGCAGCGCTTTAAAAAGCGCTGCTTAAAGGGGTAAAAAAGCGCTGCTAAAGGTGATGTCTTTAGCAGCGCTTTTTCCACAAAAAAGCGCTGCCTTTACCTTTAGCAGCGCCACTTTAGGCAGCGCTTTAAAGCGCTGCTAAAGGTCTGTTTTGGCATAGTGTATATATATATATATATATATATATATATATATATATATATATATATATATATATTATATATATATATATATATATATATATATATATATATATATATATATATATATATATATATATATATATATATATATATATATATATATATATATATATATATATATATATATATATATATATATATATATATATATATATATTTCTCTGTCCCGCTCATCATACGGGGTCGGCCCAATCCATCTCTCCGTCGTGGAGGGCCTAGCTCATTGATCAGTTGTCGCGCGCGGATCAAAAAGAGTGTTTTTGATGAAAACGTAATACAGCGACAATTCAACTCAGATATCGTCTCAATGATTCTTTTATGTGATTAATCTACCAAATTCAAAATGGAGGGGGAGTTGGTTTGGTTTCTGATCGGATAAATAAAGAAAATGCAATTAAGCGGTTAAAATAAGTGATTATCAAAATAAGTCAATCTACTGTTGTTGCGGTGAAATTTGGATGTCAAGCTATTGATTAACTTGAATCTTAATTCATTTATAACCGGTCTTTGATTTATCCGAAGGAAAGGTTAAAGAAAGGAAAAACCTAAAAGGGAGAGATCTAAGGTTCGGGGGTTGGTTAAATTTAGGGAAGGTATTAGCACCCTAAACTTCCGTAGTACTCTACGGGAACCTTTTGTTTATTTTTTTATTTATTTCATTAATTATTTTGCTTTAGGGTTTGTAGTTTGTAGTTTTGAGGGTTTGAAATTGAATGTGTGAAATTTGAGGGTTTTAGGAATATTGGCAAGGCGGCCAAACGGCTAGACCTAATCCTTCGGAGGTGTGATGTGACAGAAGTAATAGTGATGAAAGTGTGAGAAATTTAAATCATACAAACGGAAATAAAATGCAGAAAGTAAACGCGATTGTTGGTTCGCGAGGTTACAAATGAGAAACGGATACAATTATATACAACTTGAATTGAAAAACACATTAAAATAACTAATAGCAACGTAACAAGCTGCACATTGAATACACAAGGTTAGTAGACAGAGTCACACAGTAATCAGGCGAGTTATGAAACGGAAGTGCGAAAGTTATAGATATTCTTTGTTGTTTATTTGTGATATATAAAAAAGCTTTTGATTTAAGTTAAAAAACTTTCAAAAATAGTCTTAATTTAATTATCTAACAAAAATGTTTTATTTTAAAAAAAAAAAAGGTTTAATGTTATTATTATATATTTTTTTAAAAAACGGTTCTAGTTATTATTTTAAAAAAAGATTTTCGTTATTATTTTAAATTTATCTAAAAAAAAGTTTTTCTTAAAAATAATAGGTTTTCATATTAATTTAGAAAAGATGTTAAAGTTATTTATTTTAAAAAAGAGATTTTTATATTATAACAAGTTTTAATAAATTAATGATAACAATAATAATAATTGTAATAATAATAATAATAATGATAATAACAATAATAAATAATAATAATAATAATAATAATAATAATAATAATAAAGCAATAATGAATTTTAAATGTGCCCCCAACAATGTTGCTAACGCAGAAATGCGCTCATCGCAACCAGATCTAAATCGGACGAAACAAAATTTATCGCAAAGAAAAAGAAATTAAGCAAAAAACAGTATTATTGCTCACACAAAAATGCGATCATCGCAACCAGATCGAACTAACACAAATGTCACGCGTCATGCACACAAATGTGCAAACATCGTATCGATATAATTCGATCAAAAATTAATCTTATATATATATATAAACTCTAACAATTTAAAAATTATAAATATATAAACGTAACAGTAATAGATAAAGAAAAAGAAATAACGGTAATAGATGAAGAAAAAAAAACAACATTAATAGATGAAGGAAAAGAAATAACGGTAAACGATGAAGAAAAAGAAACAACAGTAATAGATGAAAGAAAAGAAATAACGGTAAACGACACTCACTCCTCTTAGGTTTTTTTCCTTCTCCCCCTTTTCAACAAAGCAACACATGTATATATAGGGAACAAATTAGGGTTAACACCAAATTGTCAATAATGTCCCTAAAGCCCATTTTAAAGCCCAAACTAAATAATTAGTTAAGAAAAAAATAAAATTTAAATAATTTAAAATAATTAAAATAAACTTAAAATAAAAACTAATAATCCTATTGATTCCTAAAATCAAAAATATTATAAAAAGAACAAAATTTTTTCTAATATTTTTTATTTTATGATTTTTTGGATATTTTTATGAATAATTTAGAAAAAAGTGAAAAAAAATAATATTTTAAAAAATGATTTAATTAAAATACGAAAATAATAATTAAATAATAATAAAAAACTATTTTTGTTATTTTTTAATGAGAGATAGAAAGATTTAGAGTAAAAATAATAAAAAACAAAAAGTGACTAAGGTGAGATTCAAACTCTCAACCTCTCACACTCACAACTCCTTACACATGTCCTCTTGCCAATTGTGCCATTTTTACTTTTTAGAAAAAAATACATGCCATATGATATTTACCTGCAAAAAGTCAAACGACTACACAAATTTGTTAGTAATTGATTAAATGCAATAAAAATGCAATGAAATGCGACGACAAATCTTAGGGCAAAATTTGGGGTATTACAGTTGCCCCTATTTAAATAACTTCACCGGGTGATTCGAGCAACGGAGACTCGAGAAATCATGGTGGAGGGATTTAAATACAGATAACCGAAAATTTTGCCTTTAGACGCAGTGCCATGCAATGATATGGACAAAACAAAACGAACTATAATGCTAAATATAATATGAATCTGATATGATGCGTATGATGAAAATGACAAATGCACGGATACAGACGAAACAACGTCACAGGGGACGACCCACCGAGGAATTGCACTAGGGAAGAAGACATGTCATATCTGGAAGAACGTCGGGTAGACACGACACAGAATTGTTGATAGGTGCCAAGTAAATTAGAAATTGTCCGCAAGGTAAGACGCGGGTAAAACACGAGCTCAGAAGAAAAACGCAAATGGGGATAAAACACCCATGATGCCAAGTAAATAAATTTTGCCCACAAGGTAAGACGCGAGTAAAACACGACCTCAAGGAGAAAAAAAAGCAAATAGGGGTAAAACACCATGATGTTAGGTAAACCCAGGAATATCTGGTAAACGGGGAATAAAACACCCGGGATAAAAGGTACATGGGGGATAAAACACCCAAAGATAGAAGGTAAATGGGGAGTAAAGCACCCAAGATAGAAAGGTAAATGGGACGTAAAGCACCCAAGGTAAAAGGTAAACGGGGAATAAAGCACCCATAGATAAAAGGTAAACAGGGAATAAAGCACCCATAGATAAAAGGTAAATGGGGAATAAGGCACCCAATGATAAAAGGTAAATGGGGAATAAAACACCCAATGATAAAATGTAAATGGGGAATAAAGCACCCAATGATAAAAGGTAAATGGGGAATAAAGCACCCAATGATAAAAGGTAAATGGGGAATAAAGCACCCATGATAGAGAGGTAAATGGGGAATAAAGCACCCAAGATAGAAATGTAAATGGGGAGTAAAGCACCCAAGATGTGCACATGTATAGGAATTATGCTATGACATATGATCAAATGCAAATGCAGACGTCAACGACAAGACTCGACTCTTTCTGTGAGATGACAAAACTGGAGGACTGATTCCTCAACACGGAGATCACTGTCATTCTGTTAAACTGTATCAAGTTGATAGTCACTGTAGGAATGATGAATAACTGCTTAGGGATTATGCGAGTAAACTGCCCCAGGTCAAATGAACTGATAGTTGCTTCAGCTGTCTGATTCGTGGAATCGACTGTTTTGCTGTATCCTCGGATGGCTTGCCCCAGTCTGAGTCTTGAACAATTCTCTGGATAAACCAAATCTGAGAAGATATTTCCTTGAACAAATCTTGAACTGATTCTTTGACAGGATGTAAAAGGAACTTGCCCCTGATAAGATCACTTGACCAAGTTTCTCATTGTTTGAAAATTCCTTAGAGGAAAGCCAGTTTGCAAACAAAAATATTCATACAAACATGGTAATGCAAAGTTCATGCGATTTTTGAAAAATTATTTTTGAATGATGGAAAATACATGAGTCGTTAGTCAGAACAAGGCGGTTCAAGACACTCAAAGTTTAAAATAAAAGTGTATTGCCAAAATAAATGATTCGCAAGGATCTTTTGGAGTCAGGTTACGCAACCTTGCTGTAGTATACTTTCAAATAACCTTGCTTCAATTAGGTCTTTTGAGGGTTGTAATGTGGCCTGGTTCACAGTTTATGAAACAAAAGATAAAGGCTCAAAATTTATTTGTACCCACCCAATCTACGTGATGAACCTCAGTCCTATGCTCAGTTAACTCATACTATGCATTCAGGTTCCCATAAGTTAGGGATTTCATTGATCGTAGCAATGATGACTCAGAAGTCAAAGGGACCTATGAAAAGGCAGCCACTACTCCCCTATAACATTTGATTGTTTTGACATTGAGGATTTTCAAGATAAGGATTTAAAAATCTCTTTGTATTATCCCTAAATTTTGCCTGAACTGTTTATTTTAGAGTTTACAGTCAGCGGGATGCCCCAGTTTTTCCTAAGTTTCCTTCATAGGTTTTGACTTAGCGGGCTTCTTTTGATTTTTTTATATTATTTTTTTTTGTGTGAAGGAAAGTGACTGTTTGATTTTAATGATTACGGTGAACCATCATCGACCTTTTGGTTAGAAAACATCTTCGACACTTATTTGACGTGTGCGAAGGAAACTTTGTTAATGAAAGGTGTATCGTATGAACACACAACCAAGTTAACTGAGAACTACCCATCCCAAGGTTAAAATTATGGGTTTTTTGTAACGAAAGAAACTCCAACTTCTAGGCCCGAAGGGGGTGACGAGGGATTAACTTCCTTATTTCTCCAGTGTATGGGAATTGAAACAATGCCTTACATCGTCAACAAGGTTTAATCGAAAGCATACTGACAGCAGTTATGGGTATAACATTTTCGTCATCCTCCCTTCGATCTTAGCATATCAAAATTTTGGACAAGAAGTAAACATTTGAAAAATAAAGCATAAAGATGCAAATAAATGGACGGAAATGAATTGAATCAAAAGTCGCAATGCTTATTTCATTAATGAAAGTACAAACATAATTGAAAGCAAACAACTTAAACAAAATAAGGAAAATGCAAACAACGAGAGAAAAAAAAACCCAATGACAAAGCGTCAATTCTGATGTGTTGGCAAGGGATCTGTCTGGACACTCGGACGACTATCTGTAAAATCAAGTATTCCGGCTCTAATCAGTTCACGCACCCTAGCTTTCAATGCAAAACAATGCTCCAAGTCGTGGCCTAAGGCACCCTCATGAAAAGCACACTTTAGATCAGCCCTAAATCCAACTGGAGGATTAAGAGGAGGTGGTAAAGCCTTTGTAGTGATCAGCCCTTGTCGAACTAAGTCAGGATACAGCTCTGTGTAAGTCATGAGAATAGGATCAAAGTGACTCATGTTCCGTTTCTGGTCTGATATCTGTGTCGAGGAATCAGCTTGACGACTCAAAGGTACACTAGAAGACGATAGGACCAAGAATGAGAAACCGGGGGACAAATGCAATGCAAAAATGTGATGCTGATGCCATGCAATGGTTTCAAGAATTTCAACGGTCGATTGCGAATATTGCTTTTTAAGAAAGTTGGAAAAAATTTTAGACTTTAAAATGTAAGGCTTTTCGAATTTGCAAAGGACTGCTGAATTCCTTGAAACTAGAAATGATATGATGCTTTATGGATGCGAAACACAAATACATATAAGCAAACAAAAGGTCCTAAGTTAGAGGAACAATGAATGGAGTCAAGGTCTACCCTTCCCAAAGAGGTATGTACTATAGGTTGATTGTACCTGCAAAACAAGGGTTCTAAATCAGTGCCCAAAGTCATCAGTCCATCTTTCGGATATTATCGACTTCCCGACTGACTCGAGGGTCAATAATATTCTCAAGAGAACCTCTTTTAAGTGTAGCATCGCGTAGCAACCATTGTAGGACTACTCCCATATAGTTCCCGCACTACGTCCTATATAAGGTCAAGATGGTGTAAAGGTACTACGGTTCCCAGTATCACAGACTCCAATCAATAACGGTAAAAGTTTTCACGACTACACTCGATCAACCGAACCATTTTCGAAAGTGTCTCAACTGAGCGGTGATTCTCGATTTAGCTTAGTCGGGACTCACTCCCTATAAGCCTCGTCGAATATATCACCATCCTATAATAATGTCACTCAAGTCCGGGTGTAGGACTTATCTCACAACACAGTAACTCCCAAGCAGGTACCCTGAACAACGTATATACAAATGAGTAAAAATATTAATGAAACAAATATATGAAGAAAAATAAACAAGATAGGGATAACCCTCAAAAATTAGGACTCCCCAGTGAAGTCGCCATTTTCTGTTGCGGTGAAATTTGGATGTCAAGCTATTGATTAACTTGAATCTTAATTCATTTACAACCGGTCTTTGATTTATCCGAAGGAAAGGTTAAAGAAAGGAAAAACCTAAAAGGGAGAGATCTAAGGTTCGGGGGTTGGTTAAATTTAGGGAAGGTATTAGCACCCTAAACTTCCGTAGTACTCTACGGGAACCTTTTGTTTATTTTTTTATTTATTTCATTAATTATTTTGCTTTAGGGTTTGTAGTTTGTAGTTTTGAGGGTTTGAAATTGAATGTGTGAAATTTGAGGGTTTGAGGACTATTGGCAAGGCGGCCAAACAGCTAGACCTAATCCTTCGGAGGTGTGATGTGACAGAAGTAATAGTGATGAAAGTGTGAGAAATTTAAATCATACAAACGGAAATAAAATGCAGAAAGTAAACGCGATTGTTGGTTCGCGAGGTTACAAATGAGAAACGGATACAATTATATACAACTTGAATTGAAAAACACATTAAAATAACTAATAGCAACGTAACAAGCTGCACATTGAATACACAAGGTTAGTAGACAGAGTCACACAGTAATCAGGCGAGTTATGAAACGGAAGTGCGAAAGTTATAGATATTCTTTGTTGTTTATTTGTGATATATAAAAAAGCTTTTGATTTAAGTTAAAAAACTTTCAAAAATAGTCTTAATTTAATTATCTAACAAAAATGTTTTATTTTAAAAAAAAAAAAAGGTTTAATGTTATTATTATATATTTTTTAAAAAAACGGTTCTAGTTATTATTTTAAAAAAAGATTTTCGTTATTATTTTAAATTTATCTAAAAAAAAGTTTTTCTTAAAAATAATAGGTTTTCATATTAATTTAGAAAAGATGTTAAAGTTATTTATTTTAAAAAAGAGATTTTTATATTATAACAAGTTTTAATAAATTAATGATAACAATAATAATAATTGTAATAATAATAATAATAATGATAATAACAATAAATAATAATAATAATAATAATAATAATAATAATAATAAAGCAATAATGAATTTTAAATGTGCCAAATAACCCAACAATGTTGCTAACGCAGAAATGCGCTCATCGCAACCAGATCTAAATCGGACGAAACAAAATTTATCGCAAAGAAAAAGAAATTAAGCAAAAAACAGTATTATTGCTCACACAAAAATGCGATCATCGCAACCAGATCGAACTAACACAAATGTCACGCGTCATGCACACAAATGTGCAAACATCGTATCGATATAATTCGATCAAAAATTAATCTTATATATATATATAAACTCTAACAATTTAAAAATTATAAATATATAAACGTAACAGTAATAGATAAAGAAAAAGAAATAACGGTAATAGATGAAGAAAAAAAACACAACAGTAATAGATGAAGGAAAAGAAATAACGGTAAACGATGAAGAAAAAGAAACAACAGTAATAGATGAAAGAAAAGAAATAACGGTAAACGACACTCACTCCTCTTAGGTTTTTTTTCCTTCTCCCCCTTTTCAACGAAGCAACACATGTATATATAGGGAACAAATTAGGGTTAACACCAAATTGTCAATAATGTCCCTAAAGCCCATTTTAAAGCCCAAACTAAATAATTAGTTAAGAAAAAAAATAAAATTTAAATAATTTAAAATAATTAAAATAAACTTAAAATAAAAACTAATAATCCTATTGATTCCTAAAATCAAAAATATTATAAAAAGAACAAAATTTTTTCTAATATTTTTTTTTTTATGATTTTTTGGATATTTTTATGAATAATTTAGAAAAAAGTGAAAAAAAAAAATTTTTAAAAATGATTTAATTAAAATACGAAAATAATAATTAAATAATAATAAAAAACTATTTTTGTTATTTTTTAATGAGAGATAGAAACATTTAGAGTAAAAATAATAAAAAACAAAAAGTGACTAAGGTGAGATTCGAACTCTCAACCTCTCACAGAGAGAACTCCTTACACATGTCCTCTTGCCAATTGTGCCATTTTTACTTTTTAGAAAAAAATACATGCCATATGATATTTACCTGCAAAAAGTCAAACGACTACACAAATTTGTTAGTAATTGATTAAATGCAATAAAAATGCAATGAAATGCGACGACAAATCTTAGGGCAAAATTTGGGGTATTACAACTGTTTTCGGTTCCGGCTTATCACGGGTTTCTACCTTACCAATTTCCTAAGCGATTTCGATCTCTATTCGATTCCTATGTCAATTAACAAGCGCAAAAGACATAAACTAGATTAACAATCCTATATTCCAAATTAAGCAAACGGATTAAGTTTTCGTGAATTAAGCAAACACGAATTATAAACGCGAATTAACGACAAAGCGACGTAACGACGAATAAAAGCTAAGGATGCAATCATACGAATTTAATCAAAACAATTCTATAAACTAACAGATTAAGCAAAAGCAATTCATAGAATAGTGTTTAAAGAGAAACAGATTAGATTGATAAAGTAAAAACCTCAAAGCGTTGGAACGCGATTACAGCAGAATGACTCTAAGGAATTAACTCTCAATGGTTCTCTCAAAGCTCTGAATGTATTTTTCGTGAAAATGTAACTAGGTGAACAGTAACACTAGTATTTTTCCTTTAAAAAGAAAGCAAATTCGGGTCATAACCCAACTGGGTCGAAAACATAACCCAGGCCCAATACATGACCCAACACTAAAATAAAATTCTAATGCAGTAACTTCAAACGGAATTCTGGAATTTTGGGCTCCGAATCTGACTTCGACTCCAACACGAAAGTCGTAGCTCTCTCTCTCTTAGCTTTCCGGCGAATTTTAGAACGTCTCAAACGGATTTCCGGAACTCCAGTTATAATCGTTTACGTGCAGACTGCTAAAGCTGAAAAATAAGTGCGGAAATCAAATTAAGCCAAAAATAAAATAAAATATAAAAACAAAATAAAACATAAAAATAATCAAGATAAAGTAAAGAAATGCCTAAGTAAAAATATAGGAGAAAGTGCATAAATATGCACTGATCACTCATCACGCTGGGAGCGCTTAAGCGTCTCCCCATGGACACAAACCTTAGGATCTATGACATTTTGATATTAATGATTATAGGAATACCTTAACGAATATAATGAGAAAGATTTTTAGACAATGGCAACGATAATTCTAAAATACAAAAGTGTACAGACAAGTGTTTGACACTGGTTGGCTTGTGGATTTTTCTCAACCGGTACTCGTAATGTCTTGAAAACTCTTCGAATGGGGATAAAAAGAAATAATCTTCTTATAAGATGATATATTTGTGATCATAGTCTATATATAGAATGATAATCATTTAGAATTCTCATTATTTCGAAATGAATTATCTTGACATCCACTTATATTTAAGCACATATTCAATTAAATAATTAATTATTAAATATAATTAATTATTTTATTTACTTACTCAACCGGTTAAGATTCTTATATATATATATTGCTCTGTCCCGCTCATCACACGGGGTCGGCCCAATCCATCTCTCCGTCGTGGAGGGCCTAGCTCATTGATCAGTTGTCGCTCGCGGATCAAAACGAGTGTTTTTGATGAAAACGTAATACAACGACAATTCAACTCGGATATCGTCTCAAGGATTCTTTTATGTGATTAATCTACCAGGGGGAGTTGGTTTGGTTTCTGATCGGATAAATAAAGAAAATGCAATTAAGCGGTTAAAATAAGTGATTATCAAAATAAGTCAATCTACTGTTTTCGGTTCCGGCTTATCACGGGTTTCTACCTTACCAATTTCTTAAGCGATTTCGATCTCTATTAGATTCCTATGTCAATTAACAAGCGCAAAAGACATAAACTAGATTAACAATCCTATATTCCAAATTAAGCAAACGGATTAAGTTTTCGTGAATTAAGCAAACACGAATTAACGACAAAGCGACGTAACGACGAATAAAAGCTAAGGATGCAATCATACGAATTTAATCAAAACAATTCTATAAACTAACAGAGTAAGCAAAAGCAATTCATAGAATAGTGTTTAAAGAGAAACGAATTAGATTGATAAAGTAGAAACCTCAAAGCGTTGGAACGCGATTACAGCAGAATGACTCTAAGGAATTAGCTCTCCATGGTTCTCTCAAAGCTCCGAATGTATTTTTCGTGAAAATGTAACTAGGTGAACAGTAACACTAGTATTTTTCCTTTAAAAAGAAAGAAAATTCGGGTCATAACCCAACTGGGTCGAAAACATAACCCAGGCCCAATACATGACCCAACACTAAAATAAAATTCTAATGCAGTAACTTCAAACGAAATTCTGGAATTTTGGGCTCCGAATCTGACTTCGACTCCAACACGAAAGTCGTAGCTCTCTCTCTCTTAGCTTTTCGGCGAATTTTAGAACGTCTCAAACGGATTTCCGGAACTCCAGTTATAATCGTTTCCGTGCAGACTGCTAAAGCTGAAAAATAAGTGCGGAAATCAAATTAAGCCAAAAATAAAATAAAATATAAAAACAAAATAAAACATAAAAATAATCAAGATAAAGTAAAGAAATGCCTAAGTAAAAATATAGGAGAAAGTGCATAAATATGCACTGATCACTCATCACGCTGGGAGCGCTTAAGCGTCTCCCCATGGACACAATCCTTAGGATCTATGACATTTTGATATTAATGATTATAGGAATACCTTAACGAATATAATGAGAAAGATTTTTAGACAATGGCAACGATAATTCTAAAATACAAAAGTGTACAAACAAGTGTTTGACACTGGTTGGCTTGTGGATTTTTCTCAACCGGTACTCGTAATGTCTTGAAAACTCTTCGAATGGGGATAAAAAGAGATAATCTTCTTATAGGATGATATATTTGTGATCATAGTCTATATATAGAATGATAATCATTTAGAATTCTCATTATTTCGAAATGGATTATCTTGACATCCACTTATATTTAAGCACATATTCAATTAAATAATTAATTATGAAATATAATTAATTATTTTATTTACTTACTCAACCACTTAAGATTCTTATATATATATATATATATATATATATATATATATATATATATATATATATATATATATATATATATATATATATATATATATATATATATATATATATATATATATATATATATATATATATATATATATATATATATATATATATATATATATATATATATATATATATATATATATATATATATATATATATATATATATATATATATATATATATATATATATATATATATATTGCTCTGTCCCGCTCATCACACGGGGTCGACCCAATCCATCTCTCCGTCGTGGAGGGCCTAGCTCATTGATCCGTTGTCGCTCGCGGATCAAAACGAGTGTTTTTGATGAAAACGTAATACAGCGACAATTCAACTCGGATATCGTCTCAAGGATTCTTTTATGTGATTAATCTACCAAATTCGAAATGGAGGGGGAGTTGGTTTGGTTTCTGATCGGATAAATAAAGAAAATGCAATTAAGCGGTTAAAATAAGTGATTATCAAAATAAGTCAATCTACTGTTTTCGGTTTCGGCTTATCACGGGTTTCTACCTTACCAATTTCCTAAGCGATTTCGATCTCTATTCGATTCCTATGTCAATTAACAAGCGCAAAAGACATAAACTAGATTAACAATCCTATATTCCAAATTAAGCAAACGGATTAAGTTTTCGTGAATTAAGCAAACACGAATTATAAACGCGAATTAACGACAAAGCGACATAACGACGAATAAAAGCTAAGGATGCAATCATACGAATTTAATCAAAACAATTCGATAAACTAACAGATTAAGCAAAAGCAATTCATAGAGTAGTGTTTAAAGAGAAACGAATTAGATTGATAAAGTAAAAACCTCAAAGCGTTGGAACGCGATTACAGCAGAATGACTCTAAGGAATTAGCTCTCCATGGTTCTCTCAAAGCTCCGAATGTATTTTTCTTGAAAATGTAACTAGGTGAACAGTAACACCAGTATTTTTCCTTTAAAAAGAAAGCAAATTCGGGTCATAACCCAACTGGGTCGAAAACATAACCCAGGCCCAATACATGACCCAACACTAAAATAAAATTCTAATGCAGTAACTTCAAACGGAATTCTGGAATTTTGGGCTCCGAATCTGACTTCGACTCCAACTCCAAAGTCGTATCTCTCTCTCTTAAATTTCCAGCCAATTTTAGAACGTCTCAAACGGATTTCCGGAACTCCAGTTATGATCGTTCCCGTGCATACTGCTAAAGCTGAAAAATAAGTGCGAAAATCAAATTAAGCCAAAAATAAAATAAAATATAAAAACAAAATAAAACATAAAAATAATCAAGATAAAGTAAAGAAATGCCTAAGTAAAAATATAGGAGAAAGTGCATAAATATGCACTGATCACTCATCACGCTGGGAGCGCTTAAGCGTCTCCCCATGGACACAAACCTTAGGATCTATGACATTTTGATATTAATGATTATAGGAATACCTTAACGAATATAATGAGAAAGATTTTTAGACAATGGCAACGATAATTCTAAAATAGAAAAGTGTACAGACAAGTGTTTGACACTGGTTGGCTTGTGGATTTTTCTCAACCGGTACTCGTAATGTCTTGAAAACTCTTCGAATGGGGATAAAAAGAGATAATCTTCTTATAGGATGATATATTTGTGATCATAGTCTATATATAGAATGATAATCATTTAGAATTCTCATTATTTCGAAATGGATTATCTTGACATCCACTTATATTTAAGCACATATTCAATTAAATAATTAATTATGAAATATAATTAATTATTTTATTTACTTACTCAACCGATTAAGATTCTTATATATATATATATATATATATATATATATATATATATATATATATATATATATATATATATATATATATATATATATATATATATATATATATATATATATATATATATATATATATATATATATATATATATATATATATATATATATATATATATATATATATATATATATATATATATATATATATATATATATATATATATATATATATATATATATATATATATATATATATATATATATATATATATATATATATATATTGCTCCGTCCCGCTCATCACACGGGGTCGGCCCAATCCATCTCTCCGTCGTGGAGGGCCTAGCTCATTGATCAGTTGTCGCTCGCGGATCAAAACGAGTGTTTTTGATGAAAACGTAATACAGCAACAATTCAACTCGGATATCATCTCAAGGATTCTTTTATGTGATTAATCTACCAAATTCGAAATGGAGGGGGAGTTGGTTTGGTTTCTGATCGGATAAATAAAGAAAATGCAATTAAGCGGTTAAAATAAGTGATTATCAAAATAAGTCAATCTACTGTTTTCGGTTCCGGCTTATCACGGGTTTCTACCTTACCAATTTCCTAAGCGATTTCGATCTCTATTCGATTCCTATGTCAATTAACAACCGCAAAAGACATAAACTAGATTAACAATCCTATATTCCAAATTAAGCAAACGGATTAAGTTTTCGTGAATTAAGCAAACACGAATTATAAACGCGAATTAACGACAAAGCGACGTAACGACGAATAAAAGCTAAGGATGCAATCATACGAATTTAATCAAAACAATTCTATAAACTAACACATTAAGCAAAACCAATTCATAGAATAGTGTTTAAAGAGAAACGAATTAGATTGATAAAGTAAAAACCTCAAAGCGTTGGAACGCGATTACAGCAGAATGACTCTAAGGAATTAGCTCTCCATGGTTCTCTCAAAGCTCCGAATGTATTTTTCGTGAAAATGTAACTAGGTGAACAGTAACACGAGTATTTTTCCTTTAAAAAGAAAGCAAATTCGGGTCATAACCCAACTGGGTCGAAAACATAACTCAGGCCCAATACATGACCCAACACTAAAACAAAATTCTAATGCAGTAACTTCAAACGGAATTCAGGAATTTTGGCCTACGAATCTCACTTCGACTCCAACACGAAAGTCGTAGCTCTTTCTCTTAGCTTTCCGGCGAATTTTAGAACGCCTCAAACGGATTTCCGGAACTCCAGTTATGATCGTTTCCGTGCAGACTGCTAAAGCTGAAAAATAAGTGCGAAAATCAAATTAAGCCAAAAATAAAATAAAATATAAAAACAAAATAAAACATAAAAATAATCAAGATAAAGTAAATAAATGCCTAAGTAAAAATATAGGAGAAAGTGCATAAATATGCACTGATCACTCATCACGCTGGGAGCGCTTAAGCGTCTCCCCATGGACACAAACCTTAGGATCTATGACATTTTGATATTAATGATTATAGGAATACCTTAATGAATATAATGAGAAAAAATTTTAGACAGTGACAACGATAATTCTAAAATACAAAAGTGTACAGGCAAGTGTTTGACACTGGTTGGCTTGTGGATTTTTCACAACCGGTACTCGTAATGTCTTGAAAACTCTTCGAATGGGGATAAAAAGAAATAATCTTCTTATAGGATGATATATTTGTGATCATAGTCTATATATAGAATGATAATCATTTAGAATTCTCATTATTTCGAAATGGATTATCTTGAGATCCACTTATATTTAAGCACATATTCAATTAAATAATTAATTACTAAATATAATTAATTATTTTATTTACTTACTCAACCAGTTAAGATTCTTATATATATATATATATATATATATATATATATATATATATATATATATATATATATATATATATATATATATATATATATATATATATATATATTGCTCTGTCCCGCTCATCACACGGGGTCGGCCCAATCCATCTCTCCGTCGTGGAGGGCCTAGCTCATTGATCAGTTGTCGCTCGCGGATCAAAACGAGTGTTTTTGATGAAAACGTAATACAGCGACAATTCAACTCGGATATCGTCTCAAGGATTCTTTTATGTGATTAATCTACCAAATTCGAAATGGAGGGGGAGGTTGTTTGGTTTCTGATCGGATAAATAAAGAAAATGCAATTAAGCGGTTAAAATAAGTGATTATCAAAATAAGTCAATCTACTGTTTTCGGTTCCGGCTTATCACGGGTTTCTACCTTACCAATTTCCTAAGCGATTTCGATCTCTATTCGATTCCTATGTCAATTAACAAGCGCAAAAGACATAAACTAGATTAACAATCCTATATTCCAAATTAAGCAAACGGATTATGTTTTCGTGAATTAAGCAAACACGAATTATAAACGCGAATTAACGACAAAGCGACGTAACGACGAATAAAAGCTAAGGATGCAATCATACGAATTTAATCAAAACAATTCTATAAACTAACAGATTAAGCAAAAGAAATTCATAGAATAGTGTTTAAAGAGAAATGAATTAGATTGATAAAGTAAAAACCTCAAAGCGTTGGAACGCGATTACAGCAGAATGACTCTAAGGAATTAGCTCTCCATGGTTCTCTCAAAGCTCCGAATGTATTTTTCGTGAAAATGTAACTAGGTGAACAGTAACACGAGTATTTTTCCTTTAAAAAGAAAGCAAATTCGGGTCATAACCCAACAGGGTCGAAAACATAACCCAGGGCCAATACATGACCCTACACTAAAATAAAATTCTAATGCAGTAACTTCAAACGGAATTCTGAAATTTTGGGCTCCAAATCTGACTTCGACTCCAACACGAAAGTCGTAGCTCTCTCTCTTAGCTTTCCGGCGAATTTTAGAACACCTCAAACGGATTTCCGGAACTTCAGTTATGATCCTTTCCGTGCAGACTGCTAAAGCTGAAAAATAAGTGCGGAAATCAAATTAAGCCAAAAATAAAATAAAATATAAAAACAAAATAAAACATAAAAATAATCAAGATAAAGTAAAGAAATGTCATAGTAAAAATATAGGAGAAAGTGCATAAATATGCACTGATCACTCATCACGCTGGGAGCGCTTAAGCGTCTCCCCATGGACACAAACCTTAGGATCTATGACATTTTGATATTAATGATTATAAGAATACCTTAACGAATATAATGAGAAAGATTTTTAGACAATGGCAACGATAATTCTAAAATACAAAAGTGTACAGACAAGTGTTTGACACTGGTTGGCTTGTGGATTTTTCTCAACCGGTACTCGTAATGTCTTGAAAACATTTCGAATGGGGATAAAAAGAGATAATCTTCTTATAGGATGATATATTTGTGATCATAGTCTATATATAGAATGATAATCATTTAGAATTCTCTTTATTTCGAAATGGATTATCTTGACATCCACTTATATTTAAGCACATATTCAATTAAATAATTAATTATTAAGGATAATTAATTATTTTATTTACTTACTCAACCGGTTAAGATTCTTATATATATATATATATATATATATATATATATATATATATATATATATATATATATATATATATATATATATATATATATATATATATATATATATATATATATATATATATATATATATATATATATATATATATATATATATACATATACATATATATATATATATATATATATATATATATATATATATATATATATATATATATATATATATACACACACACATATATATATATATATATATATATATATATATTGCTCTGTCCCGCTCATCACACGGGGTCGGCCCAATCCATCTCTCCGTCGTGGAGCGCCTAGCTCATTGATCAGTTGTTGCTCGCGGATCAAACGAGTGTTTTTGATGAAAACGTAATACAACGACAATTCAACTCGGATATCGTCTCAAGGATTCTTTTATGTGATTAATTTACCAAATTCGAAATGGAGGGGGAGTTGGTTTGGTTTCTGATCGCATAAATAAAGAAAATTCAATTAAGCGGTTAAAATAAGTGATTATCAAAATAAGTCAATCTATTGCTTTCGGTTCCGGCTTATCACGGGTTTCTACCTTTCCAATTTCCTAAGCGATTTCGATCTCTATTCGATTCCTATGTCAATTAACAAGCACAAAAGACATAAACTAGATTAACAATCCTATTTTCCAAATTAAGCAAACGGATTAAGTTTCGTGAATTAAGCAAACACGAATTATAAACGCGAATTAACGACAAAGCGACGTAACGACGAATAAAAGCTAAGGATGCAATCATTCGAATTTAATAAAAACAATTCTATAAACTAACAGATTAAGCAAAAGCAATTCATAGAATAGTGTTTAAAGAGAAACGAATTAGATTGATAAAGTAAAAACCTCAAAGCGTTGGAACGCGATTACAGCAGAATGACTCTAAGGAGTTAGCTCTCCATGGTACTCTCAAAGCTCCGAATGTATTTTTCGTGAAAATCTAACTAGGTGAACAGTAACACGAGTATTTTTCCTTTAAAAAGAAAGCAAATTCGGGTCATAACCCAACTGGGTCGAAAACATAACCAAGGCCCAATACATGACCCAACACTAAAATAAAATTCTAATGCAGTAACTTCAAACGGAATTCTGGAACTTTGGGCTCCGAATCTGACTTCGACTCCAACACGAAAGTCGTAGCTCTCTCTCTTAGCTTTCCGGCGATTTTTAGAACGCCTCAAACGGATTTCCGAAACTCCAGTTATGATCGTTTTCGTGCAGACTGCTAAAGCTGAAAATAAGTGCGGAAATCAAATTAAGCAAAAATAAAATAAAATATAAAAACAAAATAAAACATAAAAATAATCAAGATAAAGTAAAGAAATGCCTAAGTAAAAATATAAGAGAAATTGCATAAATATGCACTAATCACTCATCACGCTGGGAGCGCTTAAGCGTCTCCCAATGGACACAAACCTTAGGATCTATGACATTTTGATATTAATGATTATAGGAATACCTTAACAAATATAATGAGAAAGATTTTTAGACAATGGCAACGATAATTCTAAAATAAAAAAGTGTACAGACAAGTGTTTGACACTGGTTGGCTTGTGGATTATTCTCAACCGATACTCGTAATGTCTTGAAAACTCTTCGAATGGGGATAAAAAGAGATAATCTTCTTATAGGATGATATATTTGTCATCATAGTCTATATATAGAATGATAATCATTTAGAATTCTCATTATTTCGAAATGTATTATCTTGACATCCACTTATATTTAAGCACATATTCAATTAAATAATTAATTATTAAATATAATTAATTATTTTATTTACTTACTCAATCGATTAAGATTCTTATATATATATATATATATATATATATATATATATATATATATATATATATATATATATATATATATATATATATATATATATATATATATATATATATATATATATATATATATATATATATATATATATATATATATATATATATTTATATATATTTTATATATATATATATATATATATATATATATATATATATATATATATATATATATATATATATTATATATATATATATATATATATATATATATTATATATATATATATATATATATATATATATATATATATATATATATATATATATTATATATATATATATTATATATATATATATATATATATATAATATATATATATATATATATATATATATATATATATACATATATATATATATATATATATATATATATATATATATATATATATATATATATATATATATATATATATATATATATATATATATATATATATATATATATATATATTGCTCTGTCCCGCTCATCACACGGGGTCGGCCCAATCCATCTCTCCGTCGTGGAGGGCCTAGCTCATTGATCAGTTTTCGCTCGCGGATCAAAACGAGTGTTTTTGATGAAAACGTAATACAGCGACAATTCAACTCGGATAACGTCTCAAGGATTCTTTTATGTGATTAATCTACCAAATTCGAAATGGAGGGGGAGTTGGTTTGGTTTCTGATCGCATAAATAAAGAAAATGCAATTAAGCGGTTAAAATAAGTGATTATCAAAATAAGTCAATCTACTGCTTTCGGTTCCGGCTTATCACGGGTTTCTACCTTACCAATTTCCTAAGCGATTTCGATCTCTATTCGATTCCTATGTCAATTAACAAGCACAAAAGACATAAACTAGATTAACAATCCTATATTCCAAATTAAGCAAACGGATTAAGTTTTCGTGAATTAAGCAAACACGAATTATAAACGCGAATTAACGACAAAGCGACGTAACGACGAATAAAAGCTAAGGATGCAATCATTCGAATTTAATAAAAACAATTCTATAAACTAACAGATTAAGCAAAAGCAATTCATAGAATAGTGTTCATAGAGAAACGAATTAGATTGATAAAGTAAAAACCTCAAAGCGTTGGAACGCGATTACAGCAGAATGACTCTAAGGAATTAGCTCTCCATGGTACTCTCAAAGCTCCGAATGTATTTTTCGTGAAAATGTAACTAGGTGAACAGTAACACGAGTATTTTTCCTTTAAAAAGAAAGCAAATTTGGGTCATAACCCAACTGGGTTTAAAACATAACCCAGGCCCAATACATGACCCAACACTAAAATAAAATTCTAATGCAGTAACTTCAAACGGAATTCTGGAACTTTGGGCTCCGAATCTGACTTCGACTCCAACACGAAAGTCGTAGCTCTCTCTCTTAGCTTTCCGGCGATTTTTAGAACGCCTCAAACGGATTTCCGAAACTCCAGTTATGATCGTTTTCGTGCAGACTGCTAAAGCTGAAAAATAAGTGCGGAAATCAAATTAAGCCAAAAATAAAATAAAATATAAAAACAAAATAAAACATAAAAATAATCAAGATAAAGTAAAGAAATGCCTAAGTAAAAATATAAGAGAAATTTCATAAATATGCACTAATCACTCATCACACTGGGAGCGCTTAAGCGTCTCCCCATGGACACAAACCTTAGGATCTATGACATTTTGATATTAATGATTATAGGAATACCTTAACGAATATAATGAGAAAGATTTTTAGACAATGGCAACGATAATTCTAAAATACAAAAGTGTACAGACAAGTGTTTGACACTGGTTGGCTTGTGGATTTTTCTCAACCGGTACTCGTAATGTCTTGAAAACTCTTCGAATGGGATAAAAAGAGATAATTTTCTTATAGGATGATATATTTGTGATCATAGTCTATATATAGAATGATAATCATTTAGAATTCTCATTATTTCGAAATGGATTATCTTGACATCCACTTATATTTAAGCACATATTCAATTAAATAATTAATTATTAAATATAATTAATTATTTTATTTACTTACTCAACCGATTAAGATTCTTATATATATATATATATATATATATATATATATATATATATATATATATATATATATATATATATATATATATATATATATATATATATATATATATATATATATATATATATATATATATATATATATATATATATATATATATATATATATATATATATATATATATATATATATATATATATATATATATATATATATATATATATATATATATATATATATATATATATATATATATATATATATATATATATATATATATATATATATATATATATATATATATATATATATATATATATATATATATATATATATATATATATATATATATATATATATATATATATATATATATATATATATATATATATATATATATATATATATATATATATATATATATATATATATATATATATATATATATATATATATATATATATATATATATATATATATATATATATATATATATATATATATATATATATATATATATATATATATATATATATATATATATATATATATATATATATATATATATATATATATATATATATATATATTGCTCTGTCCCGCTCATCACACGGGGTCGGCCCAATCCATCTCTCCGTCGTGGAGGGCCTACCGCATTGATCAGTTGTCGCTCGCGGATCAAAACGAGTGTTTTTGATGAAAACGTAATACAGCGAAAATTCAACTCGGATTTCGTCTCAAGGATTCTTTTATGTGATTAATCTACCAAATTCGAAATGGAGGGGGAGTTGGTTTGGTTTCTGATCGGATAAATAAAGAAAATGCAATTAAGCGGTTAAAATAAGTGATTATCAAAATAAGTCAATCTATTGTTTTCGGTTCCGGCTTATCACGGGTTTCTACCTTACCAATTTCCTAAGCGATTTCGATCTCTATTCGATTCCTATGTCAATTAACAAGCGCAAAAGTCATAAACTAGATTAACAATCCTATATTCCAAATTAAGCAAACGGATTAAGTTTTCGTGAGTTAAGCAAACACGAATTATAAACGCGAATTAACGATAAAGCGACGTAACGATGAATAAAAGCTAAGGATGCAATCATACGAATTTAATCAAAATAATTCTATAAACTAACAGATTAAGCAAAAGCAGTTCATAGTGTTTAAAGAGAAACAAATTAGATTGATAAAGTAAAAACCTCAAAGCGTTGGAACGCGATTACAGCAGAATGACTCTAAGGAATTAGCTCTCCATGGTTCTCTCAAAGCTCCGAATGTATTTTTTGTGAAAATGTAACTACGTGAACAGTAACCCTAGTATTTTTCCTTTAAAAAGAAAGCAAATTCGGGTCATAACCCAACTGGGTCGAAAACATAACCCAGACCCAATACATGACCCACCACTAAAATAAAATTCTAATGCAGTAACTTCAAACGGAATTCTGGAATTTTGGGCTCCGAATCTGACTTCGACTCCAACACGAAAGTCGTAGCTCTCTCTCTTAGCTTTCCGGCAAATTTTAGAACGCCTCAAACGGATTTCCGGAACTCCAGTTATGATCGTTTCCGTGCAGACTGCTAAAGCTGAAAAATAAGTGCGGAAATCAAATTAAACCAAAAATAAAATAAAATATAAAAACAAAATAAAACATAAAAATAATCAAGATAAAGTAAAGAAATGCCTAAGTAAAAATATAGGAGAAAGTGCATAAATATGCACTGATCACTCATCACGCTGGGAGCGCTTAAGCGTCTCCCCATGGACACAAACCTTAGGATCTATGACATTTTGATATTAATGATTATAGGAATACCTTAACGAATATAATGAGAAAGATTTTAGACAATGGCAACGATAATTCTAAAATACAAAAGTGTACAGACAAGTGTTTGACACTAGTTGGCTTGTGGATTTTTCTCAACCGGTACTCGTAATGTCTTGAAAACTCTTCGAATGGGATAAAAAGAGATAATTTTCTTATAGGATGATATATTTGTGATCATAGTCTATATATAGAATGATAATCATTTAGAATTCTCATTATTTCGAAATGGATTATCTTGACATCCACTTATATTTAAGCACATATTCAATTAAATAATTAATTATTAAATATAATTAATTATTTTATTTACTTACTCAACCGATTAAGATTCTTATATATATATATATATATATATATATATATATATATATATATATATATATATATATATATATATATATATATATATATATATATATATATATATATATATATATATATATATATATATATATATATATATATATATATATATATATATATATATATATATATATATATATATATATATATATATATATATATATATATATATATATATATATATATATATATATATATATATATATATATATATATATATATATATATATATATATATATATATATATATATATATATATATATATATATATATATATATATATATATATATATATATATATATATATATATATATATATATATATATATATATATATATATATATATATATATATATATATATATATATATATATATATATATTGCTCTGTCCCGCTCATCACACGGGGTCGGCCCAATCCATCTCTCCGTCGTGGAGGGCCTACCGCATTGATCAGTTGTCGCTCGCGGATCAAAACGAGTGTTTTTGATGAAAACGTAATACAGCGAAAATTCAACTCGGATTTCGTCTCAAGGATTCTTTTATGTGATTAATCTACCAAATTCGAAATGGAGGGGGAGTTGGTTTGGTTTCTGATCGGATAAATAAAGAAAATGCAATTAAGCGGTTAAAATAAGTGATTATCAAAATAAGTCAATCTATTGTTTTCGGTTCCGGCTTATCACGGGTTTCTACCTTACCAATTTCCTAAGCGATTTCGATCTCTATTCGATTCCTATGTCAATTAACAAGCGCAAAAGTCATAAACTAGATTAACAATCCTATATTCCAAATTAAGCAAACGGATTAAGTTTTCGTGAGTTAAGCAAACACGAATTATAAACGCGAATTAACGATAAAGCGACGTAACGATGAATAAAAGCTAAGGATGCAATCATACGAATTTAATCAAAATAATTCTATAAACTAACAAATTAAGCAAAAGCAGTTCATAGTGTTTAAAGAGAAACAAATTAGATTGATAAAGTAAAAACCTCAAAGCGTTGGAACGCGATTACAGCAGAATGACTCTAAGGAATTAGCTCTCCATGGTTCTCTCAAAGCTCCGAATGTATTTTTTGTGAAAATGTAACTACGTGAACAGTAACCCTAGTATTTTTCCTTTAAAAAGAAAGCAAATTCGGGTCATAACCCAACTGGGTCGAAAACATAACCCAGACCCAATACATGACCCACCACTAAAATAAAATTCTAATGCAGTAACTTCAAACGGAATTCTGGAATTTTGGGCTCCGAATCTGACTTCGACTCCAACACGAAAGTCGTAGCTCTCTCTCTTAGCTTTCCGGCAAATTTTAGAACGCCTCAAACGGATTTCCGGAACTCCAGTTATGATCGTTTCCGTGCAGACTGCTAAAGCTGAAAAATAAGTGCGGAAATCAAATTAAACCAAAAATAAAATAAAATATAAAAACAAAATAAAACATAAAAATAATCAAGATAAAGTAAAGAAATGCCTAAGTAAAAATATAGGAGAAAGTGCATAAATATGCACTGATCACTCATCACGCTGGGAGCGCTTAAGCGTCTCCCCATGGACACAAACCTTAGGATCTATGACATTTTGATATTAATGATTATAGGAATACCTTAACGAATATAATGAGAAAGATTTTTAGACAATGGCAACGATAATTCTATAATACAAAAGTGTACAGACAAGTGTTTGACACTGGTTGGCTTGTGGATTTTTCTCAACCGGTACTCGTAATGTCTTGAAAACTCTTCGAATGGGGATAAAAAGAGATAATCTTCTTATAGGATGATATATTTGTGATCATAGTCTATATATAGAATGATAATCATTTAGAATTCTCATTATTTCGAAATAGATTATCTTGACATCCACTTATATTTAAGCACATATTCAATTAAATAATTAGTTATCAAATATAATTAATTATTTTATTTACTTACTCAACCGATTAAGATTCTTATATATATATATATATATATATATATATATATATATATATATATATATATATATATATATATATATATATATATATATATATATATATATATATATATATATATATATATATATATATATATATATATATATATATATATATATATATATATATATATATATATATATATATATATATATATATATATATATATATATATATATATATATATATATATATATATATATATATATATATATATATATATATATATATATATATATATATATATATATATATATTGCTCTGTCCCGCTCATCACACGGGGT